>VURO01002302.1:12670-25397 GCA_015108175.1 Pelvicachromis taeniatus
TCCCCCCGCCCGCTCCCCCCCCCCCCCCCCCCCCCACACACACACAGACACACACAGCATGTCTGAGTGTAAGCATCATCATCTTCCATTTTTGCATTTGAATTACCTTTTTTTTAAATCTGAAAATCTCTACTTGATTTACACAGTACACCTGTGTCAGAGGGGCAGGCATCTCTCTAAGTGTGGGTAGTATTTTAAAGGATTTTAAATATTGGAAGGAAGAATTGATGGGTAACAGAGTTAGGAGTTGGTTGGGGAGAAAAAGTGGAAGAAGGTTGAGAGGGGTGTGGAGGGAATGTGTGATGAATGATGAATGTGAAATTCTCAGTGTTCCCAGGGTCTGGGAGGTGTTTGAAAGGCTGGAGGGGGCGGCTGGAAGCTGGAAGGGGGGTGATTGTGCCCAGCTGTTGGGGGGGGGGTATCCTGAGTCTCGCTCTTCCTCTCCCCCTCCCACTGTCTCTGACAGGCTGTCTTTTTCACCAGCACATAGCCGGGCCATCCAGCCTGCTGCCATAACAACGCCACAGCCTCTGTGTCATAGTAATGCCATGCAGTCACCGCAGAGCACGGGAGCAGGGGAGAGGGAGGGGAGAGGGAGGGAGTCCAGGGGGAAGAATGAGAGGAGTGAATGAAGAGTCGAGACGTTTCTACCCCTGTGAACTTGAACTTGACTGACAGTCAATTGACGACTGGCGGGAAGAGAATGCAAAATCCACTCCTGAGAGATTTTGTCCTTTGATTTCGTCAAAATACATACTGTGTATGTATTTTAACACATAAATAAATAAATGTTTAATTGGGAGTAAGACAGGGAATTCATTGTTGTAATGATTATAATATGATTGGTGCATAAATTACATTTGAAATGGTCATTTGAAATTTGGTACTACTCTTATAAAATTAAATGAAAGAAAATAAAATAAAGTACATGTTAGAATTTCATCCTACATACATACATATATGAATATGGACATTTTATTATTTAGTTAACATAACAAGCTGAAAAACACATTTTGATCCCTCTAATTATAAAGGTATGTGCAATAGATCAGGACAGGAGCAGGATCTTCTATGAGGAGCTGCAGCTCTATAACTATGTGGATAACATTTTCAGTCTCTTGCTCCCTTAGAGTCAGCACAGGGATGATTCCTTGCCCCAGTCTACAGCTGATAAACCACGACTGGTCCACATCAGGGGTCTTAGCTGCTCAGACCCACTCGACCATGGGAAAAAGGCGAGCTGTGAAAGGTCCCCTGTCGCTGTTACAAAGCCAAGAACAAGCCATAGCAGGATAATCGTGTTTATCCCCAGATTAAGACTGGATCGCAGCTGTGGTATCCTTGTGGGAGGAATGGGGGCTGCAGACATGTAAAAAGGACAATGTCCTGCCTTCAGGAGAGCTCATCATCATCCTTACTATACACAGGTACTGAGATATGAGACTTTGACTTATTTGGCTCAGGCTCATTCCCTTATTAAAAAATGTTCTACTGTGTAAAAATTCACTCTGGTGAGGGCAAAACACAGATGAAGGTTCATCTAAAGTGAGACCTGGGAACAAAAGCTTCACTCTCACTGCTGTCCTTCCCAAGCAGCTCACCAGAGTCTAATCTGTATGTTGTATTTGAGTATTGAATGTGGCACATGGCAACGTAAACTGATAAACCAATAAACTGATCATCAAAGACAAACTAAGTGTGCCAGCTCAGACTGTCTTTCTGCACTCCGTCCAAGCTCTCCAACAACAAAGCTCGAGTCCAGGACGTTTCTTCATTTGTGTCTCTGTGCCTTATCGTTTGCTGTTTTGTGGCAAGTTTACACATTTCTGCAATGAATTGGTGTAATCTTTTTGTAACTGATAAGATTTTGTTTTTTTCTGGGATATTTGGAGTGTGTCATGTGCTGCTTGTTAAGTCTGTCATGTGGACAAGATTTTTCTCAATCGTTTTTGGAAAATTAAGAGTTGCATTTCTTCATGACACATGACCGCATTTACAATTCAATTTGTGATTCGCAATAGTTCAGGCGTAAAACAATGCATTAATACACATTTATACGCTCACAGCATGAAAGTCAGTGTCAGACATAAAGAGGCAGGAAGACAAAAGGGCAACTTCTACTGGAGACACTGTTATGGCTGCTGTTCTAATGCAAGCATCTGCCACTGTCTAGTCTTGACTATTGCTCCCACCACAGGGTTTACTGCAGCAGCCTCTCAAATATACAATGTTGGGAGGGGGGCAAAAAAAAAGAAGTGGTGGACCTTTGTGAAGTACTCCTTTCACAAAGCAGCCATTGTGGAGAAAAGGCAGGATCAGAATTATAATGTGGAGCCTGGTCACTGTTTACCAACAGGCCAACAGGTCGCCTGCAGCTGCACTGCCCAGCACCGACCTGCACACTGCACATGTGTTTGTATGTATATGTGCACGGGAGCACATTAAAGCCTTTCGTGTTTGTCCATTATCCTCTTTTCCATTAAAATACATTTCAGGAATGACTTTTGTTATACAAGAAATATTTTTGAATTCGCAGTTAATGTGCACACTGGCAACAGGTAAATAATCTAAGATGCGGTCACAACTCCTTGCCCTTCCAGATATTTAGCTATTTTCTGGACCCAAAGCACATTAAACCCAGGGTAACCTTAATGTATGTGAAAAATTTAAATAAAGATCCAGACACAGAAATATCTGAATTGGAGATGAATGCTTCATGAAAAGCTGATAATAGGGACTTAAAGTGTGTGCTGTGTGTCGGTAGTCACGCAGTATTCTGGTGTGTGAGCGTTTATAATTACCCAGCTTTGCCTTAACCCCCCCCCCACCACCACCACCCTTCCAGTTGAATGTCTAATTACAACTTGTAATAAAGGGACAGTTCCCCTTTTATTTGTTCAAGCCACAGCCTCTGGCTATTAAAACCAGTATTTTGGCATGACAAAGAAAAAAAAAACTATTAAAACTTTTTGTTACATGAAACAAAGATGCACACGGACGACTGCCAGCCAGCATGAGCAGCAACAATCTGAAAGACAATTAAAAAAAAAAAAAATCTAAAATAGCATTTTCTCGACATCTAGGCACAATGAAAATTAAGCTGAACTTTTATCTAATCTAATGTAATTATTATTATTTTTTTATTATTATTATTACTATTACATATCACTTCAAAAATATTTAACGACAATAAAATGATCTTTACGTTAAATATAAAATCTTAACGTTAACGTTTTTAGACTCGCTCCATCTTTTTATTGCTGGGTGGAGCTCGTAGATGGTGCTGTGCCTTTAAATGGGCCTACTCGCTTTTCGCCCACTTTCGATGCAATTATGTTAATATGCAGAGCTTGTCTGCGTCCTATTCATTATCTGCTAGAAATGCGTGATTGTTTTCTTTATAGTACACGGGCCTGGCTCTTCCTGCATGCCGTGGTCCAACAGAGAGCTATAAGGTGGGTTATTGGGTGCACGGTTTATTCTCCGTTTAAAAAAAAAGAAAAGGAAAAGATCTTTTCTAAGTGCTACATTAAAAAAATACTAATTACCAAGACTGATTTCCTTTTTTGATGGTATAACTATTAAATCTTATGTAGGTCGCCGGACGCAGTTCAGCCCACTGACAGACGTCGAGTTAAACCTGGGCCTAACGTTAATCTCTCTCCGTTCATCATCATCACGGCTGGAAACGGAAGGCTGGAGGAAGCACTTTAAACATATTTCAAAAACAGTGAATTAGAAGAAGGGAGGTTTAAAAATAAAAAGGTTTAAAGGTGGAGAGAAAAAAAACCCCGAAACGCGGATGTCGAAAAAGGATGCAAGTGTAAGTGTGTATTAACCCTTCAGCTTCAGCTTCAGCTGTATCCTTTTTTATTTATTTTTTTGACAAAAGGGGACAAAAGTTCATTTAAAAACATGACTCTTTTATAAATAATCATTCTTTTTGAAATTATAAAAACGTGAATCAGCGTTTTGTTTTTTAGGGGACAACTGCATGTTTTTGTCTTTTATACCAAAAACAATAAAAAAAATGTTTTAATTGAATTAAAAAAATACTATAATAATGAATGCATCAGTTATTACAGGCTAATGCTCTAAAAGATTTTTACCAAAACAAGACGTTTGCCATACCTGGCGTTTTGGGTTCTAATTTTCTACTTGTAGATGTCATAAAGAAGTTGATCTCTATTTGAATTTAAAATTATTATTATTAAGCTAAAAATTGCAAATATAACCTAACAGTTTACATTTTTACTTTCATTAAAAAATACATATTATATATTATATTTATATTTGATTTTTGCATTTTAAGTGAATGATTTGTTTTTAAATCAAGCCCAACAAATACATTTAATTCTGAAAAAGAGCAAATTAAAGATAAATTCTGTATATTTAATTTAAAACAACTTATTTTTTGCTGACTAGCTTTTATGTGAAAAGAATTAAGCACAAACAGATAACAGGTAATCACTCTTAACAGTTACAATAACCTTAAAATGTCAAAAGTTTAGAAAATGTTGCGCACAATAACATGATGCTGTTACTTACACTGAGTTTTTGCTTTTGAGGTTGAATGCATTTTTCTCCTGCTTCAGTAAACGTGGTTCAACTGTAGGTATATTTACTTGTTTTAATTGTTTCACCACCTGTGGACTCACAGAGATGCAGTCCCCCCCCCCAGCTTTAATATAATCAAATGCCATGAGGTTTTTTTCAGCCACTGAATCAATGACTTTCTCCCGCTCTGTTCAATTACAGGAGCGGTTAGAAGTACAGTGACTCACAGAACGACCTTCAAAAGGCCACAGAAGTGTGACCGCAGTGATTTGCTACATCTCTGTTAAGTGAGAGCAAACCAGAGGTGACAGTTAAGACAGGAAAGCATAAAGACAGCAGTGATTTGTATCTGATGGACGGATAATGATGGACCACATTAATGCACCTATGCTTTTTGCTACACGTCCATTTCAAAGGCAGCATTGAACCTCCGTCTATTGATCCCAAAATCCTAAAAACTTCCCCACGTACTTAAATCTGAGAAGGAGGCCTCTCATTTAGAGCTCAGTGAAGTCCCTTTTATAATAACCGTGCTTTTAAAAATATAATCTTTTAACACAAATGCGTGGATGCTATTTCTTGGAAAGACATACGTTAACACTCGTGATTTCTCTCCTAGAGAAACAGTTCCTACCAATTTGGGGAATCTGGAAATGTATTGGTTGTTTCATACTGTGATGAGCAAAATACACAGCCTACCATACAGAGTCAATGCAAAATAAAATCCTATGAAGCCAAACTGCATTCAGTTTAGTTAAAAAATGTAAATGTAATAATACAATTTTTTTTCAAACAAACAGCATGACTTGTACGGTTGTTTTAAATTTGACAACTTGATGCCAAATACTTCTGTTACACACAGAAATGTCATCAGTCTGTTACTAAAGGTCCATGGTAGGAACAATCATGTTTATTTCATCATTCGTGTACAATAAAGGCCCCTGGTAAATTTTTAACTTTCAGAAATATTTAAGTGACCCAGTGTGATTGTTATTCCCAGATGACCTCAAAACAGCAACCTCCAGAAAAGTTCAGTGTTAGAGTTTATTTGAAGAAATATTTTAATTTCTGGGATTAGGTGTATTTGATTGTGAGTCTGATAATTGTTGTGGAATGGTGCAGCAAAAAGAGCTGTCTTATTTTGCCTGTTTGACAATGACAAAGACAATGTCTTCATTGTGCCAGTCTTTTTCTCACAAACAGGAAGGAACAGGCATTTTTGATTGAAGAGTCAATAAGTAAAATCCTGTTGTATACATTCTCATAAAGAATCTTGACAAAGGTTCAGTTAATTTAATAAAACTAATGCACAGACATAACCTACCTGAAAAGACAACATGCCCTCCTTTTGGAGTTTTTCTTTCTTTTCTTCTTCTTTTTTTTAATCTCATAAACAAGAGGCCGAGGATTTGGAGGTCATTCCTACTTTCGGTTATCTAGCTTTATGATGCATGATTATCACTCATACAGCTAGATAACCAAAGACAGGAACAGGCTCCGTCATTAGCCACAACAGCAAAAGGTAAGTCCGAGGCTTCCTGAGAAAAAAGAAAATGATTCATGTGTTTATGCAAGTTTAGCTTCAGGTTTCACTCCAAGACCATCAAATGGTGATTTCTTTTTACAAAAAAAAAGCAGATGTGTCAATCCCAAATCTCCATAACTTCCCCAAAACGAATTCAACCATTTTAATATCTCACCGGCCTGTCGGTCACCGAGATGGTACTCCAATTCTAAGGCCTACGCACCAAAATACATATGACAAAAGATGTGGGGTGACAAACTGTACAGTAGGTGTTCCTGTTGTGCTTTACAGTGCAACTTCACAGCTGCGTGTAGTCTAGCCTGTGTGCCTGTTTGTGGTTTCTGTGCTGCTTCTCACACTTTGCAAACAAAACCTCATCGGACTCCATCAAACTCCACTGCTTTAACATTTTAATCAGCCCCACGTAAAGTTGTTTCATTAAAGCCCATCTTCCCCAGCAACGTCAATAGTTTTAATTGGGAAATAGATGCACCGACAAGACATGCGTCACTTTGTAATGCATACAAATACTAACACTTTTATATGTATGTATACAATTTAAAATATTAAAAAGGCAATAGCAGGTTTTATAGTGTGGTTAGTTTCTTTTTTGGGGGGGTAAAAATTAAAAAAATTCACACTGTATGTGTCAAATTGCCTTCAGTGTCCTGGACGGTGCGTGGAAGGCTTCTGGTTGAAGAGTACAGGCCTGCATACCCACTGCTTCACCGTCACAACTAATGTTTTGCCCTTGTTATATAAGTTAAGGCACAGGTAACTAGGTTACTCATGTACTATTCTAATGTTGTTCTCATGCAAACTAGTTTCAGAAGCCAGTACACATCGTTTTCTATTGGTCATGGGTTTGACGGTGAACTTGAGCATATCACGTTAAATGAATGCCGACTATAATCATAAATGTGTTTAATGTCAGGTCTGCACCTTCAGATCGAGGCGCGTTTGTTGAAACACGCCTGAAGGTTGAATGATCTGTGGAAAACTAGTCAAACCCACCCTAACCCAAAGACTCACTTCTGGAGATGCCTCCTGCGTTCGTGGAGACCAAAACATCCACATGTGGCAAAGAGGGGCTGCCAGCGTCGCATCATCCGAGCTCCAGATGTTCAGAACATGGAAATGAGTTTCTGTACAGCCTCGCTTCAACAAACAGGTGAGCGCGTGGATCAGATCGATAAATCCCACGCCATCTGCCGAGCCTGCGCGGACGGCTGTGGATGAGACATCCTCGTCGTGACGTGTGTTTGTATCCGAGATCAGGACGTTCCCGAGTCAGTGCCGTGATCTCCGTGGGACCGACAGAGGAGACGCTTTTCATCCGCCGCGTCCAAAAGCGCGCACCATCAGTCCGCGGTCCTGAAGCTGCGACGTGTCCCCTGACAGACACTTCAGTGCTCTCCTCTCGCCTCCTCTCCGTCTTTTTTTCTCAACACTTCCTCCTCCTTTTGCTGACGTCACACGGACAGCAAGTTGCCGATAACCAATCGCAAACTCTCCCTCTGTGCGTGTGCGTGTTTTTGGAGACACATGAAGAAATCACACTGCGCTCATTTAACTGTGGAAGCGGAAAACGAACCAATTAAACAAAACTTAAAAAGAAGAAACAGAAAACACGTTGCTGCTGGCTAAAGTTAAAGCATGAATTTTTACATTGTTATTAATAATAATATTAATATATTATACTATGATTATTAATATTAAACTATTATTATTATTATTAGTTATTTTATCTCGTACAGCTTGTTATAGTCACATAGTCACAGCAGATTGATGTGGGCATTGTTAGTCATTTGTTTATTTATTATTATTATTTTTTAAAGATGTGTTGGTAAAACAGGAAATCATTTGTGACACGTCTGAAGCCGGTCACGTGTCTTTCTTTTTCCTTCCTCTGTTGCAGACAGAGGTGATTTATTATCACCTGCTCCCCACTAATTAAAGCCACCATACAGATCTAGCCAGTTTCTGACTTTAGCGCCTCCCAGCGGTAGAAAAATCAACAACAACACTGTGACAGACGAGTAATAGTCCACCTCCATCTATATGTGGTCTCTTATTCTTTCTTTTCCACTGCTCTTCAAACGTGGGAAAAGGAAACAGGTAATGTTTACTATTGTTTTCTCGTTTTCTCATAAAAATGTAACACAAATTCATTCAGACCAACACGGATTTTGAGCTGAATATTTTTATTTATTTACTTATTTTTATGAGAAGAGGACGCACCTGAAAAAAAACAACAAAAACCCCCAGTTTCTCCCCAGATACACAGCTTTTTGTTAATGGCGTCCTGAAACAAGGCTATTTATTTTATTTTATTTTTTATTTTATTTCCAAGCTTCCAACTTTGCTTGTTCTCTATTATGCCTTTAAAAAAAAAAAATAGAATGAGTAAGAATCTGATCTTTGATTAAATATTTGACTTTCAATTATTAATAATTAGAAGTTAATCAGATGTGTACATCAGCTTTTACACTGGGCTGTTTTCCATTGATTCATTGCATGTTCCTTTTGGACTGGCGAAAGTCAGCCACACAACACAAACATATATATGCTAACATGTTTGTTTGTTTGTTTTTTGCTCTCTCTCAAAAGTAAATAACTTTACGAAGAACCAAAGTTTCTGAGCCCAGAGGAGAAAACGATCCACAAACCTGAAAAAGTACAGATATTCAGTCCACATTTCAGATCTGAGGTTATACTGCCTCCTAGTGTCCAAACAAGCTCCCATGTCTCAGATATTCTCCATTATCTTTCATGTGTTCCTCTGTTTCTAACAGAAGAGAAAAAATATTATGTGTTCATGAAAAAGTATAGTATAGTATAGTTATATAGTTTTTATAAGAGAAGTGGAAGAATATTGTGAATGACTATATTTAACCACTGGCCTAAAGTGTGGTACTTTTTCACTTACAGTTGGGATTTGGCACCTGAAGACACAGATCTTAAGACTTTTGTATTTAAGCGTCATGTCTAATTATGAACAGATGTGCACTTTTTAGCCTGTGTATAATAATAATGCAGTGTAATGCATCTTTGAAAACCATGAAGCACAGTTTTACCTGGAATCCGGCCTGTTTGTCCTCAGTTCAGCTGCAAGAGATGATAATTAAAACATAAAATGATTTTTCTTCCCTTATCAACATCAGTTGTGGTAAGATTCAGTCATTAATTTAATATTTAGAACATGCAAACGCCACTCCAAAGTGAAAGTTAGTGTTTCACAAGTCCTGAAAGTAGAGCTACACATATTTAATACAATTTAGTTGGAATTACTGCAAATTCATAACAAAAGCCCCATCAGTGTGGGGTAAACTGCAAGGTAAAGATTTACAACATTAGAGATAAATCTCCAACAATTAGACAATCCAGTATCTGCAAGCACCTAATAGATTTTAAATTAATTTCTGGATTTAACACAGAGCCAGTGAAGCGGCGCTGAAATAAAAGAAATATGACACGGGAGTGTTTGGAACAACCTGGTGTCAGTGACATTTCACCTTAGAAGTTAAAAATACACAAACATGTTTTTCAGTTTTACTGTGCGACTGTACGGTGTTTCTAATTTTAGTTATACTGCACAGATGAAAGAATGCAGTTCTTTTTTGTTTAATGCACATCTTGAAGGACACGCACCTGTCAAAAATGACTAAGATTCTTCATAGTGCTACTGGAGAGTTGATACAGCATCTTAGTAAGACATGTTTTTCAGTCAAAATACAAAAACCTCAGCTTTATCAGAATTAAGAGTTACAAATTAAACATCACAGTATTTCCTAAGGCAAGTGTCTATAATAGAAAAAGCATGAGCCAAGTACAGAACTCTGTGGAACTCCATGACTTTTTAAAGTGCTGCAAATCTTTTCCTTTACATGTGCTTTAATAACAGTTCCCATCTCTGTAGTAATTGATGTAGTATTATGAAATGTTTCTACTGACAGAGGCCATAGGAGGATCATTGAGAACCTTCAGTAGAGCGGTTTCTGTGTTGTGATTGAATGCATCATTCCTATGAGGAAATTTATTCAAGGTTTGATACCTGTGGCCTTGAATTCAGTACAAAAGAAAATAAGAAACATGAGCATAGAAGGCAAGAACCTTTTAATATAAAATATTCAAGAAAGTCAAAAGCCTACATCAGAGAAAGACAGAATCTCGTTTTGTAGCGATGAAATGAGCCATATTGTTAGACCACATAAGTACCATTTATATGACATGAAAAACTTAGTGGAAAGTGCTTTGTATCAAAATCAGTGAGTGTTCATTACTTAAAGTACAAAATTCACATAAAAAAAAGCTAAAAGACTGACAAAGCGACAAAATCTTTTAGCAACCACAGAGCAAAAATACATGCAAATGACACGTTACATTTACTTTCAGACAGGATTCTTTCTTACATCAATGAATGCATTGTTTGAGGTCAGTGGTCCAATGTTGAGGCTGGAGCGACGGGAATCTCGGCGAGATTTAACCACAGGCAGGGATGTTGGCCCACTCCAAGACCCCACAGCAGTTTGACCTGCACGTTTAACAGGGCCGTCGCTGGCCACCTGAAGCCACAGCTCCTCCATGACAGCAGGTTCCTCTGTTGGGAGAGAAGAGCGCCTCCACGTGGACGGGAGAGGAGTGTTCACCAGCTCCCGCATTTCCTCCCTAGACTTGGAAGGTCTGTCCAGCTGCCCTGCCCCTCTGCCTCCTGAGCTGTCTTCGGGGCAACGCGGAAGCTTTTCCATGCTGCCAACATTCGCAGGTTTACTGTCAGATGGCACGACTGAAAGACAGTATGTTAACAGGATATTTACTAACGCAGGATTACTTTTAACAGTATAAATCACTAAGATTCAGCTGGAAAACTCCAACAGTTACAAAACAGATTCAAAGTTGTCATTTAGAGTGCTGTTTATGGGGTCAAGCAACAGGAAAATTTGAACTGAAGGCATCTTGTTGCGAGTCCTACAGAATGAAATCATAATCACACACTGAGAATAAACACTTTTGTACCTTTAGGATGCTCTTTTGGCTGACTGGCTGACCCACAGAGTTCCCTCAGTTTGCTGTTTAGTTCCAGATTAGCCGCCTTGTAATGGTTCAGCTCCCTGCTGAGGTTGAGGATCCATCCCTCATATTGCCGCTGCCTCCCTAACAGGCCCTCGTCCATTTGTTCTGTTGGGACAATAAAACACACACAGTATGATATTAACGGAAACACTACCTGTCACTTTAACTTGTACTCTACTTTTGAGCCTTAATTATATTCAGTGTGTGAGACTCTTCAGTCTGAACTATAGCGTGACTGGTTTATGTTAGTCTCACCTCGACACTGCTGCAGTAAGAGCTGCATGCTCCTCTCATGTTCCTTCTGCTGCTGCGTAAGCCGGCGATCTGTGTCGAGTTGTGTGCGATCGAGTGCATTTTCCAGCCACTGCACCAGCCTCTGCTGCTCATCTAGTTGCATTTCCAGCTCAGCCAGGGCAAGTTGCAGCTTACGCTCTTCTTCACGCAGAGACACCACCTGCAGGAAATGTGCACACAAACACTCATCAGCCTTCATACAACTGGCAAGTCCAGAGTCACCTGTGCAAGGTGCA
Organism: Pelvicachromis taeniatus; assembly: GCA_015108175.1. Classification (NCBI taxonomy): domain Eukaryota; kingdom Metazoa; phylum Chordata; class Actinopteri; order Cichliformes; family Cichlidae; genus Pelvicachromis; species Pelvicachromis taeniatus. Next base: position 24,356 of record VURO01002302.1, read on the forward strand.
CCTGGTCAACTGCTTGTCAACATGAATGGCAGCAACTCCAAGCATTGTGCACCATTGAGATTAAATTATTATTCTACCAGGGATTTAATTGTTGAAACTAGAATAAAACATTATACTTACTATTCATTAAAATAAGTCATAGGTCAAGCTGCTAACTTCACACAAAGGGTATTTAAAATTGGCAGAATAGGCCATGCAGGGAAAATAAGCAGGCTCCCAAAAGTAATAACATCTCCATGTTTTGATTACAGATGGTATAAACAGTAGGTTGTTTTAGGTCACACTAACCCACCATCATATTATCCTTAGACTGAGTGAGAGTATAAAATGGGTAGAGTAATTATTAAAAAATGGGTTCATAATAATTGTGATGATTTGTCTCTAATGATTGTATAATGATTTTAGTGATTCATGTTTAGATTGATTAGTATGATACTCCATTATTGATTTACCTGACCGAGATACAGTTTGTGACACTTGAAATAAGGATTGTTGATTCCTATTTTGATGTGCACACCTCAAATTAGATTGACAATTTATAAGAAATGCTGTTTGTGTAGAATCATGGCCTTATTTATGATTAGAAAAAGAACAAAAATATGATGCACACTAGCAGAGAAAGCAAGCCAAGGTCATAAACCAGGCTGCCGGAGAGATAGAAGGGAATGTTTGGGTTTTATACAGACGGTGGGGGCTATCCTAGGCTAAGAGACTATAAGATGCTCTGTGACGGTCTGACATTTAGAGACTCGGCTAAAGATAAGAGTAATATTGAGAATAAAGAGATTATTGATTGAATATTTAACACAGAGTCTTGGTCTTCCTTTAGCCCCAAAAATCAAACACACCAGGAGAATTCAACAGCATGTAGACATGGTCAAGACAACATGCTGAAGTTCTGAAGTTCAAACTGAGCATCAGAAAAAAGGTGTGTGTGTGTGTGTGTGTGTGTGTGTGTGTGTGTGTGTGTGTGTGGGGGGGGTGTTAAGTGACCTTCAATGTGGCATGGGTGTTGGTGGCAGCTGAGCTGGGCTGATCTACT
>VURO01002302.1:26476-37197 GCA_015108175.1 Pelvicachromis taeniatus
ATCCAAAAAAAGCAAAGCTAGCTGTAAATCAGCTCAACTGAAAAATCAACCAATGCTGGACACTCTTAGCTTAACAAAGCTATCTCCCAATTCAGAGCGAGCTAAGAAGATAACACAATCTATCACATACTTCATCTGCAAAGACCTACGTCCTTACAACATTGTGAAAATGAGCAGGACATAAAGGGTTGCATTAACTTGCGACGCATGCACTTCACGGGCTGTGGATTAATATGTGACTATAACAGCTCATTATCTCACAGCGGACTGGCGACTGCTGTCTTACGTTCTCCAAACTCGAACATTACATGAAAGTCACAGCTTTTGCAGGATATCGGCAGCAAACACTGCCGATATCCTGCAAAATCCTGCTCAGGAATGGGGGATTGCCGACAAAAACTGGTGGTTGTCACCGACAATGCTTCTAATATGACAATAGCCACTCAGCTAGTGGGATACCTGCATGTGAAGTGTTTCGCCCATACGTTTAATCTGGCATCACAATGAACCTTAAATCTGGCTGCAGTGGTCTTGGGGAGTGTGTGGCGCGTAACAGCCTTTTTCAATAGAAGCACAGTGGCAAACCACGCTCTGGGGCAAAAACAGCAAATGTTACAGCTAACCGACTCACAAGCTCAAGACCGACGTCTGTACAAGATGGAACAGTGCTTATGACATGCTCCAGCTGACGTTGCTGTTTTTACAAACTGCATGGTTCAGAATAGCTATAATTGTACAGTTGTCCTCAGATGGTTGCATTCAGTTAAGTTGGACTAGACTGTAATACAAACAGTTCAGTTTGTCAGTAGTAAAACTGACTGAAATAAGAGAAAGACTGAGTGAGACATTGTTATTAGATAAAATGAATACTGATAAAGTTTACCTTTATGGACAAAATCTGCAGTAGAAAAAAAGTGAAATCACAATATGTCGTATTGCAATACTCAGAATATCGCAAAATATAAAAGTAGTTGCAATAACATCATATTGTGAGTTAAGTATTGTGATAATATCTTATCGTGTGTTGTCTGGTGATTCCCACCTCTAGAGTTTATGTCCTACAATCACCTTCCTCATTGGCCATCTTTTCTTTGACACATAAAATCAACTCTCTGGAAACAGGCATCAATATTGATGCCATGGAGCTTCTCTTAAAAAACTCAGCACAGAGACACATTCCAGCTTTGTAACTGCTATTTTGTGGAAAGGGAAGAAGCATGCATCACCGGGCATTTAAGTCCAGGCAGGAACGGGCATGTTAAACATGAAGCAGAGGGCATACTAAGGAAGAGCACAGCCACAAACTAACCAGACTGAGGTGCTGACATGGGCATAGTTCTCTCTATTTTTATCATCTTAAGGTTTATTCTACCCCCTAAAAATTAATGAAAAAATTTTATTCGGAACATTTTGTATTTTGTTTCACATACCTTGTCGAAATACTTGCACAGCAGAGCTCTGGTCTCAGAGGCAGACAGGTAACTGAGCTTGGCCATAAGATTCATCTCCCACTGGGAGAGCATACTGGCAGAAGCCCGAAGCTGTCTCTGTCTTTGAGTGATGGCTTCATTCTTGTACTCAATAGCTGCATCCAGAGCCTCAATTGCCTCGTCCAGTTGGAAAAGCGTTCGCTCCTCCTGGTAACATCAGAGTGAACAGCTGTGCTTAATGAAGACTTGAACACGATGTACAATTCATTTTCAATTTGAAATGTTTGCTTTCCACATTCTTGATAGTTAGGCTGTTATTGCGAGTGTATTCAATATATGTATTCTGTACAGCAAAATATGAATCTAAAGAGTGCCGATAATTAAAATCAGATATAAGAGCTTGAACCTCAGAGTAATATCTGACCTCTGGTGAGAGCAGGTTACCCTGCCGCAGTTTATCGTCCAGCTCAACTCGTTGTTTAAGCAGCGAATCCTTCTCTTGACGTAGGTTAGAGATCTCTTGGCGGATCTGTTGGGAGTCTTGAGCACTGCTACTGCGAAGGAGACCATTCCTCTCACTCAACTCTTCCTCGAGTAATTCAATGCGCCCGGTAAGTGTCACCAGATCTTTACTTAGGGCCTGGAGGAAAGATGAATAAAACAGAACTCAGCATCTGCAAGTCCCCTGTGTTAATAAGCTGAGCTGTTTGTGTTAATACCTGACTGGAGCGGAGCCTCTTGGTCTCCAATCCGCTACGTTCCTGTAGCAATGCTTCTTTCTTGGCCAGGATTTCCTCTCTTTTCGTCAGCTCTCCCTCCAGATCTTCCAATCCTCTCCTCTGGTCTAGTATCCGCTCCATCTCCTCATCCAGCCAGCGCTTTTGATCCTCAATTTTCTACTCACAGGCAAGTTGAGACACAAAAGGACACATAAATGCACATTAGCACAATAGTAGTATCTCTAGGTGCCATACATGTATACACTACTACTGCATCTCAGTTCTTGCTGCACCTGTTGCTCTTCTAATGAGATGACAGAGCCATTGCTGCCACTGCGTCTTTGTCTCTGGAAAGCTGCAATCGCCTCAGTCTTTATCTTCAGGATCTTCTGCTGCTGCTCATTCTTTATTTCAAGTTCCTGGTATGGTGGAAATAACATGAAAGTCCCATTTTCACACATCACACTGCAAGAACAGCAAGAACTGCATTTGGCTCCAATTTCCAGTTAAGCTAACTGTGTTTGTTGGAAGATAAAATTGGATTAATTACCCAGGTTTAACTGAAACTGCAGTGCCATCTGTCGCACAGACTAATATTTTTCAATGAACCTTTGCTTAGTTGCAAACAAACAAAGGCACTCAGTGGTACCTTGACTCTGTGAGTTCTTTGCTGCATTTCGTTCTCCAGACGACGCTTCTGCTGACTTTCCTGACGCAGACGCTTTTGCAGCTGCTCCTGCTGCTGTCTCATAGACTGGACGCTTCTCTCCAGCTCTAACACACGGCGCTCACTCTGGGCAGGAAGGTTGGCGAGACGGGCAGTATCCCTCTGACGCTGACTTAGTACCTAATGTTTAACCAGAAATATTTTCCCTTTTAGAAGTTTACAGGTCATGTTTAAAAACTAGGAAGTGAAATCATTAAGAACATAGTTTTAAAAAGCAGCATCTCACCTACACAAAACACCAACATCACTCTGAACTCTTGGCAGTACATGAATACAAACCTGAACTTTGCTCTGAGCAGCAGCTATCTTCCTGCGACATTCCTGTGCTCTGGTCTTGTCTGTGACGCTGATCTCTCTCTCTTGCCGCTCTAGATCCTGCAGCTGCCGCTGTGCCTCCTGCAGCTCCTGCCGAGCCTGCACAGCTTCCCCCTCCAGAGCTGTGATCTTATGGCTGTACTGCTTGTTCAGAGCCTGAGCATCCTTACCTTAAAAAACAAAGAACTGATTTAGAAGAAACACACAAGAGAACATTTTTGTGGAAAGGATGAAGCCAAAATTGAAATTGCTACCTGTTTTGACAAGTTCTTTAATGAGTTCTTCTTTCATGCGAATGGTGACAGAGAACTCCCTGATCTTCTGCTGTGCCTGAAGAAGGCCCCACTCTGAAACACCTTCAAAGCTTTTTAGACTTTCCCCACTGCTGGAGTTGGCTACAGAGAAATTTGAAAGTGAACACACAAGGTTGGTATGGAGGTGGTGCAATTTACTTAATTCATTTTCTGCCACACTGTGAAAAAGATACGCTGTCTGCAAAAAACACAGAAAAGTAAGCAAAAGGAATCAAAACTGGATCATAACTGATCGTGTTTGTAACAGAGTGGTTCTGACTGTATGACACTGCATGATTTAAACTTGATTTGTCTTAATACGATTGATGTTTCTGGAAAGATTTGAGGACAAATGAATAAATGTTCCACTAGTGAAGACAAATATAGTACAAAAAAGAAATCCAGACAATAATTTCAACATCCCACTCAATGCTCCATTAAATCAATTCTGAAAATCTGGGAATCTTGATAGTGAGCAAGTTGTTAGACTTACATGCTTTTCTGGCTAAACAGGGGTGCTGGTCTGGATCCAGCCCTTTGCCTGCAGCTGGTAATCCCCCTGACTGCATGTCCCGCTTGGTCCAGGTCAGATTCACCTGCCTGACAGAATTATGGGCATTACAGTACGCATATTAATTCACAAATACCAAGAGCACAACCGCAACACAATGACACTCTGAATGAACGGTTGATTGACATGATTGCTCAGACACTTTTTTTTTTGTTAATTAAAACTTTATTGAGATTCAGTAAAAACAACATACTTTGATCTCTCTTGTCCAGAATGAATGCCCTCTTTTTCCCTGTAATGCAGTTCTGCTCCACCTGGGATCTCCTGCTCCTCATACAGTTTCCCATCCTGATCAGTGCAAGGCCCATTACCATTGTATCCCACTGGACTGACCTGCACCCACACAAAACACACAGATGTACAGGTATGAAAACTATAAAACAAAAAATAAATTGAACTCTATCCATCTTCATATGGATTTTTCTACTTTTTTCAGTGGCTGGCTTTACCTGTCTGTGGGTGCCTCCATTCTGACTGTGCTGCATGGAGCCCATGGGGGCGGTGTGCGGGCGCAGCCTCATGTTAAGACCCAGGCCCATCAGTCCTGCAGTAGAGAGCTGACACTGTAGATCTGCTATCAGGTCCTGCTGCTCCTGCAGCTTATCACTCTGAGACAGTAAGAGTTTAATAAAATCAGTATCACATCACTAAGATCAGATATGATCTGAAGCATCAGGTATTAAGGTGTAGGTCAGTAGGATTAACTTTGTGGTGACAATTAAAAAAAAACAAAAAATTATATACACATATTAAAAAAAAATATTATATATAAACTTTGTCTAACCTGCTGCTTGTACTGCTCCATGGCATCTTCAAGAGCTGCTAGAAAGTCTGTGTTCTCCCTCTCTAACCGCTGGATCTGTGACTGAAGATGTGTAATAGTATCTTCTTTCTCTCCATCTTTTTCGGTGGTCATGGTCATGGCTCCACCTCTCCTCCACAGCGTTGTCCTGAGGAGTCATTCATAGTTAATAATACATGTATTGCATTCCGATTTTTTCGTTCAAAAAGTTACTCTTTAAAAAAAACATCACTAGCAATTTAATAATTATTTTAGAGTGAAAGGGACACACCTGGTTCCTTACAGAAGGCCTGCCCCTCCTCAAGCCCGCACTGTCCTCAGTGGAGCTGTTCTCAATACCACTGTCTGGACCGGAAGCCGTAGTCAGCCCACTTCTCTCCTCCTCCACAGAACAAAGCCACTCCTTCACTCTCAGACTTTGTTCAGCACTCAGGACCCCTTCATTCTGCAGCTCCCGCAGCAACCTGTGATCCACGTGCAACACAGAGATTCAATTTTTTTATAGCTTTAGATTTCACTTATCGCTTCTACATTGTATAATCAGAGAAACATCAAAAATGATGATTTAGAATGAAATACACTGATGACTGGGTTTGAAATAGTATTAAAGTTACCTTATGTAATGCAACATGTCCAAAATTTTAACTTTTAATTTATTTTCTGTTCTAAAATGTAAAAATGCAAAAAACAGTTGCATGACAACTTTCTACAAATTTTACTTCCATTCTCAGAATTATTAGTGTTTAGTAATGACATAAATGGAAAAATGCTTATTTTCAACACATTTATAAAACTTCTGACAAAGTTTAACCCATCACTATCTATACAGCTTTATCACCACAGGCTAAAGACGACAGTCGCCAGCACGAGGTTGCAGTCCCTAGGAGTGTGAGACCGTTTTTTCTTATCATGGTTGAGTTTTGCTGGATGACAATATACGGCAGACTAGTGCACTGTTTATGCCTCACAAACCGTCCAAACATGATTTTTTTTCTGACATAGTCTTAAGAGATACCTGCAGAGAGTGAATGTGAGTTGTTCCTGATTCTGCCATTGCTTGGATGTTTTTGTGGGTAGCTGAGATTCTCGGTCTATTCCTATCCTGCGTCACATATTAAGACTTTGGCTGATTGGACACTTTCATTGTCTTTCAATATTTAAAAAAATATTTAATTATGTAATCATAAAGTAAACAAAACTAAAATGTGTTATGTTTGCGCTGACTTTTTAATCACATGACATATACATATATGAAACTTATCTCTCTATAAAAATGTAGATGAGGATTAAGTCACAAAGCAGCTGTCAACCAATGTGTACGTTTTTTTTTCTGGCAGGTTAAACAAAGTGTCCAAATCTTACAGCACAGATTACATAATGCAGACTAAATCAAACCCATCGATAAATGCTCTTTAACCTGTAAGCAGTGTCTGTGCAGGTCCTATAGTGAGCGCTCTGGACTTGCAGTCTGCTTATTTCTCCGTCTCCAAGTCGAGGTCTCCTATTGGGTTCAGCGTGAGAGATTATGCGTGTCTCTGAACGCTGGCGGTTTTCAAGGGCTCTGCGAAGGGCCTTGATTTGTTGCTCCAGTCCTTCCACGCGATCTGGCTCACGCTTGCAGTTGACCGTAGCACGGTTCTGAATATTTCTTGCCCTTGTGGCATAGTTTAGCGTGTTCAGGCTCTCATCAAAATCGGAGGAAGATGGACTGATGCAGGCAATCATCAGGGTTTTTGAATTTCCCCCCAAAGAATCTTTTAGTATCCTAGTTTAAAGAAGGATAATAAAATGGTCAGGTATTAAGGTTCAGTTAGATTGATATGCTTAAGTCCATATCAATTTATTATAACTTACCTTGTAATTTTAGAATCTCTGTATGGTATGTGAGAGCCTTTCCTCTTGGGGTCCCCCAGTGCCCCAATAACATTTCCCAGAGCTAAAAGACCGCTGTTAATCTGGATACTCTCCTTTAGTCTCTCTCCAGTGTTTCCTGTCCTTAATATGCGCTCTGATCCTGCCAGGTCAACAAAGTGAAACTTGGAAGACAACATTTGTGGTCCAAAACTTCCAGCAGTCCCATAAAGACGAGAACTTCCTCGTCGCTGGTCCATGTACACAGTAAAAATGGTGTGGGACCTGCTGGAGTTAGGATTCATCTGCGTTGCACCAGTGTGCCTGGCTGTGTTTCCAGACTCCAGTAAACTTAGCACTTCATCGAGACCCTCCACTTCACACTCCTTTACGCCGCACAAAACTACAAAGTCAAAATGCAATCAAATAAATTAACAAATACTTTTTAAATGAAGACATTTCTGCATGTAGTACTCAAAGACATGCTTAGAAACATTTAAGACTTTTTATTCCTCACCAATGTTGCCTTTGTCCTCCCGGATGTGGATGTCCTTGCTGGCAGTCTCAACTTCCAGCAAGTCCTTGAAATCCTCTTTGTAGACCTCCAGATAGGAGACTCGAACAGAGAAGTCTGTGAGGTCATTTTCATCGAGCAGCTTGAAGATATCTGCAACGGCCCTGGGGATGATGCCCTGCTCCTCGTCACTAAAGGAACCTAAAATTACACAAGTACAGTTAATTTTTTTTTAATGGAAAATGTGATGGTGTGCAGTTTATATTTTTCTATCTGATAAAAAAACATTGCAAAAAAGCATAACTTGTATTTTTAAAGTGTGTGTCATGCATTCTTTGTTGAAACCAAACATGTTACTAATATTTTGAAGTAAAAAAAATTATAAAAGACAAAAAAAATTAACAACTTACAAATATTAGCTTCCCCAATGGTGTAAGTCTTGCCTGATCCTGTCTGTCCATAAGCAAAGACTGTAGCATTGAAACCTTGGAAGAAGGCATCTATGAGCGGCTGAACAGACCCAGAATAAACCTCCTCCTGACTGCAAGTTTCCTCAAATAGGAAGTCGCAAAGAAAGTGTCGGTCATGACCCAGAGTAACCCTACACAGCTCAGGATCCACAGTGATACAGCTCTCATGGCAGTGCAGAAGCTCTTTAGGCAGCAGGGGACGTACTCGAACAGCCACCTGCACTGCAGAATACTCCCCTCTTCCCTGGCCAGCAGGCAGTTTGGGAGACATTTCTCCTCTCCGTTCTGCTGTTATGTATTGATCATCTTTGGATCCCTATAAAGACAACACAAATCATTTATTGACAAAGATTTGATGGACATCTCATGTCACATTTATGAATATGGTATGAGGTAATAAATGAGGATGCACATGATGGCATTATAAGACGGGAAAAAATTAAGTGCACCCATGATTGAGTAGCTTGTAGAACCACTTTTAGCAGCAATAACTTGACGTAATCTTTTTCTGTATCTCTTCTTGACAACATTGCTTCAGTTTACTGAGGTATGCCAGCTTTCGTTCATGCAGAGCTCTCTTAAAGTTGTGCCACAGCATTTAATCTGTTTAATGTCTGGACTTTAACTGAGCCATTGCAGCACCTTGATTCTTTTTGTTTTCTGTTGTAGATTGGCAGCTGTGCTTGGGATCATTGTCCTGTTGCATGACCGAGTTTGGGCCAAGTTTGATCTGTCAGAAAGATAATCTCACATTTGAATCAATAATAAGATACAACTTTGCAAACCTAAGCTGTGTTGCCATGTGCCGTAGGTCTTGTTTTGTTTTCTTTGTTTTTTTTGCATTTTCTCTGACCATTGCATGATCTGACCTTGGGGTGCATTTGCTGGGATGTCCACTTCTGGAAAGACTAAGGCATTTTGTTAAGACGCACCTGAATGCTTCAGACCAGCAAACTACCAAAACGTCTCCACAAACACCAGGATAGAGGCACTTGCTAAGCCCAATTTATCAAGGTCATCTGATTAGCAGTACCTAGCTTCTACTAACCATATACTACACAACACCTTTCCTGGAAGCAGTCCTGTAAAATGTTTTTCACAATAATGTACTTACTGCTGAAGAAAATTGATAAGATATGTGTTCAATAAAAAAGATCAAATAAAACTATTTTATCACATTTATTTAAAAAACAAAACAAAAATGAAAGGAGATCCATGCACAATGAACCTTTTATAAGGTAAACTCTCTAAAAAGTGACAAAACCACTATACTGTATGTGGTAATGTCGACTTACCTAGAGCTAGAATATATAACTGCAGACCCATTTCTCTCTCAGTTTAGCCAACTTTACCCTTCAGTCAAAGGTCTTTTGCGCACATATTTCGATTCATCCCTGTCTCCTCTTGCCTATGTGTCAAAGTAACCCTGTGCAAGATACTGAACCTTTGGTTGCCCCTGATGCATCACCTGGAATGTTCATCTGTGTGTATGTGTGAAGTTAGATGAAAGCACTGTATGAATGGGTGTCACTGGGGGGATGATACTTGGAACTGCAAGTACTCTGAGTGCTCAAAATTGAGCAGAAAGGGACTATAAAAGTATCACAGAATTTACTGTTTACCATTTTAGACAAAGGCATACAGCTTCTGAGTTTGTCATTTAGAAAGCCTGCCCTGAGTGCAAACATGAAATAAACAACAAAAGCAAACGTGCGAGAAAAGCTGCTGTGTGAATGTCTATTATAATTCATATTCTGTTCATGTAATTGTACACTCACTGAAACTACAGAAAGGAAAAAAACAAAAGCATTTCAGATGAAATAACACAATCTTTTTTAAATGCATGCAGTATAAAATAGGTTTTGATTTCAAGGCTTTTTAACACAGCATATGTCTCCCAAAGTTATTGTGTTACTAAAAATATATACCTGTACCAACAGCTAATTCAAAATACAGATTTACAATTTCACATTAAACCCTTTTAAGGATGCTTTATTATTACTTGGATTAGTCTGAGCCTTGTATAGTAATAAGCTTCCTGTATTTACTGCTTAATCATAGCTCTACACTAACGACACAGTAGTTATATGACACAGTCTTCAGCAGTTTAATTTTGCGGGTGTAGCGTTGTGAATCATCTTTCCTTATTTTTTTGGTTAAATAATGTAGCGTTACTGCGTTTTACCCCAAGGGTAGCGTTTCGTCAGCGACTTCAGAAGTTACTTTATCGCTTTTTCACACAGACAAACCAGCTTCGTATCAAGTAAAGAAAAAAAAAAGTTATAGTTCACATCCAGAAGTAATCGTAGCGCTGTTAACTTGTGTTTCCCAAGTTAGCAGGGTAACGCTAGCTCGCTATTGTACAGGGTTACAAACAACAAAAGAAGAAGAAGAAGGGAAAAAAAACACACACACACAAAAGAATGTACTACCTTTATTAATGAGAAAAAATATCGGCTTTGTCTTAGGATTGTTTCATTTTCACACTGCTTCCTAAAGTTCACAGGTTCGTGACGCTGCTTGTTGTCCAGATTAACTTCAGCTAAGCTAAAGTTAGCTGACACTCTAAACAACAACATTAAAACTTGAGGATGAGGGTGGATAAAAGCTGATAACGCGCAAACTAGCTCGGCCCGTTAGAAACGCGTAACGTTAAATGGCGTACATCGACAGTTTTCGTAAGCACTAAACATTTTTCACTACTTACTTTAATGCAGCAGAAGTTGTACCACGGAATCAGAGTAACCCTGGGAAGATTTTTTGGGGGAGAATGGAAGCTGAGGGGCAGTCCAGGGGAGGAGCACGAAACCGTGGCCTGGGTTTGATCTGCACCAGGAAAGCATCATGGCTAAGAGGCGACAACATCTCAGCACACGTGATTTAGTATAAAACGCACTTTAATCATTAGGGTGTGTGTGTGTGTGTGTGTGTGTGTGTGTGTGTGTGTGTGTGTGTGTGTGTGTGTGTGCGCGTATAAACGAGTCAGCACTCGGTTGGTTTCTCACAGGTTTTTTGGTTCATGGTTACAC
>VURO01002302.1:58180-85596 GCA_015108175.1 Pelvicachromis taeniatus
GTTAACGGGTTAAAGGCTAATAGGTTTGGTAGGTTTAATAGGTTGTGCACCATGAATGTGTCCCCCAGGGTGAGACTGTCTTCACATATTTCCACTTTATTGTTGTGAGGTGTCTGACAGAGTACTCTCAGTTGAGAAGTGCAGAGTGTGTTTTATGGCCACACAAACACAGTATACCCTCACTACCCTCCCTAGTTAAACAGTTGTGGCTAAAAGTTTTGAGAATGACACAAACATTGGCTTTCACAAAGTTTGCTGCTTCAGTTTCTATAAAAGCAATTTGCATATACTCCAGAATGTTATGAAGAGTGATCAGAAGAATTGCTAAGTCTTTATTTGCCATGAAAATGAACTTAATCCCCCCAAAAAACATTTCCACTGCATTTCATCACTGCCATAAAAGGACCTGCGGAGATATTTTCAATAATCTTCTTGTTAACGCAGGTGAGAACAAGGCTGGAAATCATTATGTCATGCTGATTGAGTTACAATAGCAGACTGGATGTTTTAAAAGGAAGGTGATGCTTGAAATCATTGTTCTTCCCGTTAACCATGGTTACCTGCAAAGAATCGTGTGCAGTCATCATTGCATTGTATAAAAAGGGCTTCGCAGTCAAGGACGTTGCTACTGAGATTGCACCTAAATCAACCATTTATCAGATCATCAAGAACTTCAAAGTTCTTGAAAAAGAGGTTCAATTGTTGTGAAAAGGCTTCAGGGCGCTCAAGAAAGTCCAGCAGGACCATCTTCTAAAGATCACTCAGCTACAGGATCGGAGTGCCTCCAGTGGGGAGCTTGCTCAGGAATGGCAGCAGGGAGGTGTGAGTGCATCTGTACGCACAGTGAGGCAAAGACTTTTGGAAGATGCTCTGGTGTCAAGAAGGGCAGCAAAGGAGCCACTTCTCTATAAAAAAAAATAAAAAAAAACACACCAGGGACAGACTGATTTTCTGCAAAAAGTACAGCAAGTGGACAGCTGAGGTAAAGTGGAGTAAAGTCATTTTCTCTGATGAAGCACCTTTCCAATTGTTTGGAGCATCTGGGAAAAGGATTGTCTGGAGAAGAAAAGGTGAGCGCTAACATCAGTCCTTTCTCATGCCAACAGTAAAGCATCCATTCATGTGTGGAGCTGCTTCTCATCCAACGAAGTGACTCACAACACAATTTTTCCAAAAAAACACAGCCATGAATAAAGAATGGTACCGAAACATCCTCCAACAGAAACTTCTTCCAACCATTCAAGAACAGTTTGGTGAAGAACAATGCCTTTTCCAGCACGATGGAGCACCGTGCCATAAGACCAAAGCGATAACTGAGTGGCTCGGGGAACAAAACATTGAAATTTTGGGTCCATGGACAGAAAACTCCCGAGACCTTAATCCAATTAAGAACTTGTGATCAAACCTCAACAGCTGGGTGGACAAACAAAAACCCACTAATTGTGACAAACTCCAAGCATTGATTATGAAAAAATGTGTTGCCATCAGTCAGCATTTGGCCCAGAAGTTGATTGATAGCATGCCAGATCGAATTGCAGAGGTCTTGAAAAAGAAGGGTCAACACTGCAAATACTGACTCCTTACATGAAGGGGATGTAATTGTAAATAAAAGCCTTTGAAACATGTGAAGTTCCTGTAATTATACATCAATACACCACAGAAGCAATTTACAAAAGATCTTAAAAATAAACACTGAAGCAGCAAACTTTGCAAAGACTAATATTTGTGTCATTCTCAAAACTTTTGGCCACGACTGTAGATTTGGTTGCTTGCACAGGAAAGGACAACCTCTCACACATTAGATGAGTTGGAGCACAAAGGCATATGATAAAGGGGGCTTTCACTGAGAGATCTCATAAGATGAGCTACACACACACACACACACATACACACTGATATAATTGAAAATGCAATTCATCATTTTAATTAAAAGCAACCGCTTTTTAAAATGTGACTTACATTCACATTTTAGGTGCTTTTGGATGGTGGAGAGGGCCAGGTCTGCGTGTACTACTCCCTGAAAGGCCTTGTCAAAGTTACTGAGATGCTCACTCTTTTTTCTATTTGTCCTACTGCATTATAGAGCAAACAATTTGACATTTGCCAGCGGAAGAAGACAAAAAAAATCTTACTTGACCAGTTAGTGGTTTTAATATTGTCACTGACTAATGATTGATTCTTTATGTTTTCATATATCTAATCAAGTTTTACTCTGAGACCAAGAAATGCTTCAATTTGTCCACACAGTGCACACACACAATGAGGAATGCCATCTGGCTGCTAATTACATGGTAAAGGATACTATAGTAGTTTACTGATGGCTTCATCATTGACCTTTAGAGGAGATATTCGGGGATTTCTAGTGTTCATCAAGAAGAAGTAGTAGACATTTTAATACTTTAGTGTACATCACTTTATTTCTGTGAAACTGGCAGGAAATTTGTGTTTGTTCCCAAGCATGTGTAATTCTGTTCTGTCTGCTTTGAGGTTGGTGGTCAGTGTTATTGCTCTTCATTTTTTTCTATAGTTTATGTGTTTGTGTCCCAACAGAGAAAGTGGAATTCCCATTTCAAAGCTGTGATCTCATCATAGATGGAAATTGCTTCATGGTGTCTTCTGATGTTGAGACCTACTATGGGGCTAAAAGTCACTGTCAGGTGCGCCTCACTAAGGAGCCTCATCGAGTCTTCTGTAAAACATCATACAGAGACAAAGTTTAAACTTTTTCTTATGCAAACCACCAGGAACAAGGAGGTGTTTTGGCTCAAATCCACAATCAGAAGGTTCAGGACGTTCTGGCCTTTTATCTTACTCAGCAGGAGACGAGCAACGAGGTCACCAAGAATGACTTTGAAACTGAAAACTTCTGGATAGGTACTCTTTTGTATTATAAATTAATATTAATAAAGTATATCAGTTATATCTTTAACACAGAAAAACACTGCCAGTTTAACTTGTTTTTCTAAATAAACATGCTATGGGTTTGGAGGTAGTTGAAATGGTGCGTAGATAAAACAGCATTTTTTTACTCCACAGGCCTGACATATAAACCTCCAAAAGACTCATTTCGCTGGGACACAGGAGAGATTCCCAAATACTTCAGCTTTGCCTTTGGGCAGCCTGACAACCAAGGGTAAGAGAGCCATTTAGAATGAGACATTAGCTACTGACAGACGGCCGAGGGAAATGGACCAAAACAAACAAAGCAATTCTCCAGAAAGGTGGAAAAATGTGCTTGTTTTTTTACGTGTTTGTTTTCTTTCAATTTAGCCCTTTCCCCCTCTGTTTATTTTATTTCTTTGTTTTTATTTTAAATTAATTAATTAACTCAGTTTTTATCCAATAGAAAAGTGATCTTGGTTGACATGCATTCCTCATTAATACCACTAGATGTCTCTGTTTCACTCTGTGTTTTCTTAACCTTTCTAATTATAATCACTTCTTTTGGCAATGCTTTAAGCAGCATCGCATAATGCTGGTGCTGTTTCATCTATGGCATCAAGATGGATCCATTAAAACATTGTTTTTTTTAACTAAATAAAACAAATAATTTATTTTCAAGTCTATGATTTCTTTTATTTGTTTATTTGTTACATTTCTAACCATTTCTGATATCTATCTCAACCCCTTCAAGTTAGTTCACTCACAGGTTCTCTTTTTCTTTACAGTTTCGGAAACTGTGTCGAGCTGCAGGCGTTGAGTGGTTTCAACTGGAATGACCAGCGCTGTAAAACACAGAACAGATACATTTGCCAGCACGGTATGGCTCCTTCTGGGAGAAAGTGGATGAAAACCTAGAATGAGTTTTTGCACAACTGGCTGGCTAAAAATGTAGTAACAGAAATTCAGAAAAATCAAAACTGTTGACATTTTTTTTATCCAGAGATATAGTTTAACCTGAGAGTTATATCTATAAAATCTGTGCACATTGCTTTTACTCAACAGCAACAGCTGTTTTGTTCACGGATGATTTGCAAATGAGACTGGACTGTGCTCCTATATCTCCACCCAAACATGGTAGTCTTCATTTTGAAAGAGATCTGTGTCTCCAAAGACCCCAGTGCCTATAGTGCTATTAGAAAGGGATTTGGTACACTGACTACTTTGTAATTTATACTTTTTTTTGACATTTTAATACATTTAAGAGCGATTACTGTAATAAGATTAATGCTACATTGCAGTTTAAGGACAATGTTTCATCTTCTAAGCCACATGTTATAAGTGATCCTTTTATATAACAAAAAATAAGTAGATTTTAATATTAAAAAATCTTTATAAATAGAAAATATAAATAGAGCTCAATAATATTTTCTATTTGTTTAGGTAGCAGAATGTACATCCTCTCGTTTTTCCATTTAAAAATGGACTCCTCTTTACAATTTAGTTTCTTCTGCTTCTTGTACATGCTGTGCTCCACTGTGTCCAAGCAATTAGTTTTCCTACTTCACTGTCTCTGTCACTGATATTCAGTGAAGTGTAAAATATCAATCCAGTGTGTCCAGTAATGATGTGAAAACACAGAAATCGCCACGTGATCCTGCTCACACCTGCCTCTCAGTCTGAATCAATGGCACTCAGTGCTCACCATCAAGAACCTCTGAGTAATCAATATACCTCAGCTCCACAAAAGCCTGCAGTGTCTGAAAACACACACACACACACACACACACACACACACACACACACACACACACATTGATCATGAGAAATGAGATGGTGGCAGATGTTTAGTTTTGCCCACTTGAGTGTGTCTTTGCAAGTGTCTGCTGTGTAATCTATTGATTACTCGTACTTGAATGATGGATCTGCTCTGAATCTGGTCCTCGTTGCAGGGGTGCGATCTTTACAAACGGCCTTTCATTTTTCCTTTGTGTACAATGTGTAAAACATGATTAGTAAATAAGGATCAAAGGAGAGCTTGCTGCTGAATTGTGTCTCTAGCAGATTGTTCTACATGTTTTTAACAAAGATAAATTTATGGAAATATTCTTTCTCAGTCAATAACGTTGTCACACTTCCTCTCAAAATAAAAGCAAAATTTCACTAAAGCAACAAAGAACTACACGCATAAATTAAGCTGATTATAAGTGCACAGGGCCCTGCAGCCCATCAGACTAATTTCCAGACATCATTGCTGTGTTGTTTTAATTGGTAATAAAATGATAAGTGGATATCACACAGCCTGGAGCAGACACTAAGCTGTGTTTCTCCACAGTACTGCCTGTGCTTGTGTCTATGTGGGGTTTTTTTATGTATGAAAACGTATCCACAGTTCGAGACTCTTTCACGACTTTGACATTTATGACTTTACAATCATTTCTGAAGAGAACTGAAGGATAACTTTAAGGAATTATAACACAAATGCGACATTTTTTTTGTGCTCAACAAGCAGAATCCCTTTTATATTTCATGTTTTTCTTTTTACAGATGCAGAGCATATTGCTCAGTGGGAGGACAGCAGGTGACCTGGATTTTTCAAAGGGGTGAAATACTGCAGGTGTGATTATTTTAAGATACATGTATGCTGGGACAATAGCCACTAGTGTTGGTGAATGTTTTGCTTTTGCTGTAGTACAGTACGGTGCAAATCTCTTTAACCACCTTTTTGCTGAGAGAATGAGAAATATGTGTGATGCAGTGATTGATTGACATATGCATAAACATACATGAAACAGATTTTGTAAGGCAGAATTTGTACATGAAACATTTGCTGTGAACACCTTTATTCTTCAACACAGCCTAAACTCTCTTAGGTAAGCTTCCTTGTAATTTCCTTAAGTAGTCTTCAGGAAAAGTTCTCCAAGCTCTTAAAGCACATTCAAAGTTCTTCTTTAGATCTTGGCTGCCCTTTGTTCAGTTCTGAGTCAAGACAATCCCACACCGCTTCACTAATGTTGAGGTCCATGGGAGGTCCGGGGGAGGACAATACATGATTGGACAGGACTGAAAATGAGTGAAAAAGGCACCAGTGTTCAAAAACTCTCAGACCTTTGAAACAACAGGAGAGCTAATGCTCAAAACCACTGGCTCCTTTGAAGCAAATAAAAGAAATAATGGGGGTTACAGTATTTTGCACAATACTATACATGGATTCTGTTAGGTTTAGATGTGCTTTAAATAATTTACAAGTATTTTAAAATGAAATGGCTGTATGCCACTTAGAAAGCTTCAGTTGGGATGAAAAGTCTCACATGCATCACATCAGTGCACTTTTTAAAATATCTTCTTCCTCAAATGTCCTGGAAACTCATGTGTTCAGCCAACATTAAAGCTAATTTGAGTTTGAGTTCTGTTCATCTCGCTTACAGGAATCAGGCATCATTCATTTCTTGAGCAGCTCACATCATTCATTTAGATGGTCACTTTGCTTCAAGCTACAGCATCTCGGTACGTTTTGGATCTGCATGGATTGTTTTTAAGCAAACATCAATCATTCATTATCTCCAGAGGAAGACCTTTACAGCTTTTGGTCATCCCCTAAATTCTAAACAATGAGGTTGACATTTTTGCCATAGTTTGATTTAGTTTAGAGTTGAATTCTTGGTTATTCTTTGTTTCTTTGTTTCCTGCTGTATTTTGAAAAGATTTTTTTACTTGTTTGTTTTTGTTGCTCTCACCTTTGTAGCTGTTTGCTGTGTCTTAATTCTTCCCACCTGTGATTAATCGGTCCTGTGTGAGTGTGTGTGTATGTGTGTGCGTGTGTAGCCTTTTCCTCGGTTTGTCTCTTCTAATTATTTCTCTGGATGTGTTTTTTTTAATTATTTTCATTCGTCATGTTTGGATTTTAATGTGACTTCATGCTGTCTGTATCTTGGGCCACTTTGGTGCTAAATGTTTTTTTTTTAAAAAACAATAATTTTAAAATGTTGCTGTTTTTAGAAAAAAATATAGATAGACACAGAGACACAGTTATAGACACAGTTATAATGGTTTCAGAGAGTGAATTCAAATGACCTCTCCTATAGCATGAACATGGGCTTCTTATTTGATCTTAACAACATAACAACTTTACTTATATCTTCATATACATGCCCAGCTGTATATGTCAGCACCTGTCAAACTCATCATCATCAGAATGAAGACATTTAGGAAATATGAGACTTGAAGTTGAGACTTGCTTTTTACGGTTCGGGTTAAACGTGCCCCACCTCAAGTTTAGCTTGAAGTACGATGTAAGTTTAGACATTTAAAGGGAAGACAAAGGTTTGGGAGAAAGATTGCATTCGGGAAAAGAACGGCCTCACAGACATAACCATGCAAATGAATGTGTGCGATTCAGATGTGGATCAGGTTACTGAGCTTTTAATAGTGACTCTAAGGTCTGACATCAGGATGGCTTTTGAATTATCAGAGGAAGATACTGCTGGATGGTAAATAATACACTCAGAAGGAAGAATGGGATAAGTGCTGCAATATAACACGGTCAAATCAACCTGCAGTGAATTAGTGCGAATAAGCACACGGGGTTAAATATTTACAAATGTCCTTAACCTTTCAATTTCTACTTTATATATGTTACATATTCTCTCTGCAAGTATGCAGCACATCCAATTTATTTTGCATACACATACAGACAATTACAGCCTTCATTTTGCTAGTATACCTGTGCCTATAGCTAAAGCTCCAACAGAGACATTTAAGAGTTAAAGACGTGTATTGCTGTTGTGGTTAAATTTGGTATTTAAAGTGTCATTGTTTCAGTGTTGACATAAATAAAGTCCTTGCCACTGAAAAGATAACATGAATGCAGAGAAATGTTTGGCCACACTGTGTGCCATAAGTGAGACGTGCTGTCCAATAAACTTTTTTTTTTTTTGCTGATGTGTTGGTTTACATCTCTGACAGTCTTTCTAAGCAGAGTGTGAGTCCTGAATGTGCCCGTGTCTGTCTGAAAGCGTTCTCAGTATGTGTGAATCTTTGCCTCATACTCGTTGCTAGCGCAGCTTCCTGCTGGTCTCATGGTGCCCCCTGATAAGCTGGTGCTGCAGAGGGTTTCAGAATGGTGCTAGTGGCAGTGGAATTAGCTTCCATTGTTATGATAATGACAGTGATACTCGTGCCCCTTCCAACTCAGACCAGCCATTGTATGGAAACAGGAATGCAATTTCTCCAGCAGCGGCAACCGACAATCCTCTACGAGACTGAAAGGTCCCTAAATGACTCTCCATTCAGGCGAGGCTAAGGGGCCAGCAGCCAATTAAAGTGGGAGCAGAAGAACAGTGCCATCCCGAAGACCCGAGGCTCTCTAAACACACACATTAAGCAATACTGAGACACACACATTAGATTCTGTGTTTTCTTTTTCACAAAGAACATCTAATCCCCATTTTTTTCCTCGCAAACCCGATTCTTTCTGGGGTACAGACAGTTTGCACTAAATAACTCAAGAGGTTTATTGAGCACAGTGTGTACACAGACTCAGGAACACGCGTTACTGATTTGAAAGTGCCTCAATATTGAAGTTGGGAAATTGTGGGACAGAGTTCCAGAGCAAAGTGGAGACACTCTCCCAACACCATCCATCACTGTTAAATTGTTCGGCAGTGCTTATGGTATCAGACAGTCTCTTCTGGCAGCTCAGGCTGAGTCACGATGGAGGGCAAAGAGTTTCGAAAGTGTGAGCGGTGAGTTAAGTGCATGTGCGCTGTTGAGATCTATGAGCCTTGAGCTCATCAAAAGCCAGATACAAATTTTCTTAAGCAATACAACTAATAATGCCAATCACACCTCTGACAATTACTCAAAGAGTCTCCCAAAGAAAACAATGAACTTGAAAGTTCCATTTCTTCTACGGCCACCTTTAGCCCCAAACTTTCTCTGCTCATTTGAACTACTACTGCATAAACATCTCGTCCCCATCTAAGTAATACATGTTTAGCCATCTGAAAACTTATGAAATCAAGCTCCTCCAGCCTTATTAATTATTATTTTAAATTTACTTGTCCTGCACAGTTTAAATGCACAGTGAAGTGTCCAAATGTTGCACATTTCATTGCTTTTGTTGTTAGTGGAGCTTCCTGCCAACCTAAACCTTGTGCCACTCATATATAGAGCTCTCATATCAAACCTGTCTAATCGTGCTATCAGTCCATAAATATAAGCTCAAGTCTAAACTATCAAATAAGCTTTTTTTTTCTTTTTTTTTTAGTGGTATTAGCTCTGACCTTATAACCAACTTTAGCTTTACCAATATTGCTTCAAATGATTTTAATTTGTAGCTGAAAATATTAGCCAATGAAAGGCATTTTTACTGTTGGTGTAAAAAGTGAGTAATTGCAAAAAGCAGCAAATCCCAGGTGTTCAAGGCAACAGCATTTGTCATAAACTATGAGCTTGTAACATGAATTGAATCAGAATTTAAGTCATTATAACTAGTCTTTGTTATGTGCAAATTCTCATTTATGTTGAGGTAGAAAATATAATTTCATTCATTCCTGGAAGATAATGTTTCCTTCTGACTTTGTTGGAGTGACGATGTCTCGGGGGGAGCTGGAGGCCGCTAAGATAAAACAACAGTCTTTAGCAAGAACTTTATTAAAATGCAGCAATTTGGCAAAATGTTGGCTCTTTTGCAGCAAATGTGCTAGCAGGAAGCACAATGCGCATTTTAAGGTACCAAGTACAAAATTTATTTCCATCACATAATATTTCAAGACCAGGACTTAGACGAAAGCTCTCATACAGCTGCAATCAGTCTGCAATTATCGCTCTTTACATCTCAATGAGGAAATCCAGCTGCACTTTAGTCGATGATGATACAGGCGGAGGAGTAACCATGTATTTTTATGTGAAGAGGCTGATGATACTTAGAGAAAGAATTACGAAGGGGGTTTCTAATCATCTGAACAGATCATAAGAGCTGCACTAAACACTCCCTTCTCGTCTTCGCCTGATGAGGGCCTCTGTATACCAGAAGTAGGACAATGTTTTCTTTCCTTTTTTATGTCTCTTGCATCAGTTTTTGAGTCCTGACATCAGCGTTTCTCATATGATACTAAACTGAAAACAAATGCCATGAGCGCATTCAATGAGGCTTTTGTATGGATGAACTGAATCAGGATTTTAATTCTATTTAATTATTTGTGCCAGTCATTTGTTCTTCCCTAACTTCTTTCCTAGCTCTGAAAAAAGTGCTAGTTTATATTAAAAGCAGACTTATCAGAGTTTCAGATATGAACAGAGTTTAATTTTACATCAAACCAATATTCAGTCCAGTCAGACGACTGCTATGATTATTCTACCCATCTCCAATCACCATTAAACTATTATTTCTCTGTCCTTTATCTACACACTGCTCTCTCCCTCTCTCTCGTTCTCGGCTGCTTGCTTTGTCTTTTTCATTTTCTCTTTTCAGTGCAGTCGGTATTGAGCAGCCCACAGCATTTGGATGCAAGATGAACTTTGATAAGAGTTAATGTGAATACAGCATTGTGCAGGCAAAGAATGGCTCGGGCTGCACTCAAGAGCCTCCTCACTCGGAAATGGACTGTAAAGAGCTGTAGCCACCCACCCCTCCAGTTTGGAAGAGGAGAGGACAAGAAGAACCGAAGGAAGAAGCAGAAAAAAAAAGAATGGAAGAAAACTAAATATATGACTGAGAAGCAGAAATGTAGAACAGCACAAGAAGTCCAGGGTACAAACATAATTACACATAATTACCACATTTATGTAACCAACGTAATTGTACTTAGCCCACAAACACAATGTATCTGTTTGTCTTGTCGTATTAATACATTTCACATAAGCTAATAATAATAATAATAATAATAATAATAATAATAATAATAATAATAATAATAATAGTTAATAATAGTTAATAATAGTGATAGTTATATTTAAATTTAAACAGCAGTTTTGATGGAATCCCATAGTTAACCCTTAACACGATTGTTTTTGTGCAAGGACTTATTTTTACCTTTTTTTTTTAATTGTTGTTAGAAAAAAAGAAAAGCACAGCCTCCATTGGCTGGCACCTGTTCCACCACTCTATCAGACATGATGTTCTTTTAGGAATGAACAAGCTCTTCTTGCAATTGGCAACAAATAACCGATACAAAAAGAAAACAGTGTTCAAAAACTGCAACTTCTGCCTTACAATTCTGAGCATCCTTCTCTGTGCAGCCTAACCATCCACAGCAGAATTCCTGTATGTTTTTGTTTGGGAGCAGGGCTGTGCATGCACTCTAATACATGTGTGCAAATAACCCTTTGTTTAAAAATGCAGTAACTACAGAATCGTGCACATTTGCATTTCTTTCCATGTGAGTTCTCCTAATCTGTTATTATAAAGGGCATGTCCATGTTAGCTAGTCGAATAAGATAAAAGAATCGTGGTTCTTATTTCAGGGAAAATTTATGTTATGAACAGAAAATTTACAGAATCCACAAAGACACAAGTCAAGCTTTATAAAACAAGCTCACACTGTCTGCAAATATCAGGGCTGCGATCAACCACACAAAATGATGGTCAAATGAAATCATACCTGATTTTAAATGCTAGCCTTCTGAGCCTCGGTGAAATATTAATTAATTAGTGTTTGCATTTTGTTAAATAGTAATTCATACCCCATACATTTTCTTCTGCTTATCCAATTCAGGGTCACATGGGGTCCGGAGCCCAACACAGATGTCACAGGACAAGAGTTGGGCTACACTTCTCGTCCTGCCAGTCTGTCACAAAGTTTTAAATCATTTTAATTCCTCTATAAAAAAAAGAGGAATACAATCAGTCACACTTAACTTCCTGACCAGCTGTTTTTAAAAAAAAAAAAATGCAGTTACACAAGTATCTTCTTTAACACAGTGTCCCTGGAATGATCCGAGTAAAATGTGTGTGTTTTTTTAAAGGAAGAATTTTTTTTCACTGCCAAAACTAATGGATCAGTCCATGGATAAATGGATGAAGTCTCCTCATAAAACTTTTTGACCAAACTATTGGCCAGTCGATCGGCAGATTATATCACTGTTTGAAATCCAGTCATCTAAAATATTCTCTTTTTCAAGATCAAAGAATCCTGGCTTGAACACACACAGTATTTTGTGTTTTTGCAATCTTAAACAACAAAGCCATCTTCAGAAATCAGAAACATCCCTCACCAATATTTATATTTCATGTGCTAGCTCTGTAAAATCTTGAAGACTGTAAACTCTATCACAAAAGAATCTGAGGGAATATTTAAAATGCTATCTAAGATTCAGTGGTTGTCTTTCTCATTTATCTGTGAAACTTGTTTTTGCTGGAAGAGAAAACTCCCTCCTAAGTCTTCACCTTTTAAGGAAATAGCTTCTGGGTAAAAGATATATAACAACTTTGGTTCAGTATTTACAGATTTTAGACTAACATACACTGTACTCTGTACCCCGACTCTTTTAGCTTTAAGTCATACATTAAGCCCTGAATCTCATTTAAATCTCCACCCGCCTTATGGGGTGTTTTCAACATCCACGAGATGTGATACATTATTGTAATTTGCAATAATTGTGAAAGCAAATAAAAGCAAATAAATGAGATACATTCACATTTCTTTACACATTTTAATGAAGAGGGATGTTGACAGATGAATATAAAATGTGATGCAGTGGAGTAAAAAGAATCGTAGGTGAGCAGCTGTTGTGTGAGGGACTGAGTAGGAATAGTGATTGAGAATAATGGCCATAGTAGAGTGTAAAATGAGGATAAAAATAAGACATTAAACAGACATTAAGACATAGAGTAGTAGCGTGATGAGAATAGTCCCAAACAGGAAGAGAGGAGGAGAAGAAGAGAAATGAGATCTGGAGTGAAACATCTCCAGGAGGCTCTTGATAAATGAATAAATAAAGGGCTGTGAGACGAGAGGGCTTCTCAAGGATGTCATATCTTAATTGAAAATGACAACTTCAATTAAAATTGTAATCATTCTGTCCGTTTTCTAATTAAAAGCGAAACGACTGATAGTTTTGACTCATTAACTTCAAAGAGTGATGCAGCCTGACAAACTGGGAAAAGTATATTATTTTCTGAATGGTACAGAGGGGAGCAGATGACGAGGAGTGGTGCAAAGGATGAAGGAAACTGATGCATAGGGTAAAGGATAATCTGCTGCAATGACTTTCTATTACAGAGACACGGCTCTTGGTCAAAGAATGAAGGCTTAAATGATAATAACCAGGAAGCACAGAGATGCTATTCTGTCAAAGAGGCAGTTAGTCCTGACAAAAAGTAACAGCAGTAAGTGGCAATTATTCTGTTTTAAAATGAGTACCCGCTTCCTCATTACTCCTTTTCTGAACTAACACAGTTGACATGGATACAAAGTTTTTTAATATAACAAGACAAGACGACACATACACACACACACACACGCCTGTTACTGGAGTCACATATGGTTCTCTCTCCATGAGTACATTTAAGACCCTTTGTTGGCCTGGTGGGTGACATTTGAGGAACAAACTATTTTGATATTTCCATTGGATAAAAGCAACAGCACAACAAATGCAACATGAAGACTTGTATACCATGATTTTTCTGGCAGCTTTGACTGTCCAAATTGGTAGCTAGACCCAATAATAGGCAATGCAAAGTCAACATGAACATTTTGTCACTTTCTCAGTCTGATTAGGCAAATGTGTAACTATCTAGTTACTGACAACACGTTTGGAGCAATAACGGTAACATTCTGATTGTGTGCTTCTCTATAACTGGCTAAGGAGAGAAGTAGAACCATACATGTCCACAGCTATCTGTAAAACACGGTGGAGGCTCTGTCATAGTTTATTTTTCTCTATAATATTCTTGATCTTTATAACTGAGCGATTTGTATATATCAGTGCTATTTCATAAATGTTGTAAATTCTGTAACACATTGTATTATTTAATTAGCTTAGTCTGTTATTGTTACTTTCTTGGAGCAACTGTGACCCACATAATTTCCTTAGGGATTAATAAAATATTCTGATTCTGATTATTTTTCTCTTCATTTTAGTAAAACTCTGTTTCTAAAAAAAAGTCAAAAAAGTGTCAGACATACAAAAAAAAACAGAATAGTATAAAGTCTATATATAATTAAAACTGCACAAAAAACAACACATCAAATCCCAAAATGGATACGTGAAATGAATAAAATGTACGCTGACTTTGAATTTGATTCCTGCAATCTGCAATATATTTCAAAATGTTGCTCCAATGAAAAACCTGATACATTACTGACTGTTTAAAAACCACCTGGCTGAACATTTCACAACTAATTGTCTTAATTAGTAACATGATTACATACAGATTACAAAAGAACATCACAGGGACTGAGTCTTTCTGAAGTTAAATAGAGGATTTTACCGCCTTGTGAGAGAGACTACAAAGAGAGATAGTCCAACTGGGCTGATAGTGTAACGTAACATTTTAGCCTAAAATTGTGGGGAAAAGAACAAGTTTCACCATCTAGAGTACATCATTTCATTGAATTATTTAGTGGTTTTAGACAAAAGTCTGTACACAGGGTCAAGGCCAAAAGCCAAGAACGACTGACCATGCTGTGCATCCTAACACACTTTGGCCCGCTCTAGTGACAGTTAATTTTTAGTTTACTCTTTCAACAAATTGAAATTCTAAATTGGATTAATGCTAGATCATTTAAACTAGTTGAACATCAGTACAAATGTTTATTCACACATGGCTTACTAACTCTAGTACTGGACAATGAGCAGCTCTATTTGACACCCAGAGGAGAGAAGTTGGCTGGATAAACAATCTTGCAATAATGATAACTTCTTCTTCACTCAGGTTTTGTTATGATTTTTTCTGCAGCACACTGTCTCTTATGGAACTATTTTGACAAATCAGACAAAATAAGTCTTAAAATCATGAATAAATGAGTTCTGATATACACTGCAGTATACCAGTGTGCACTGACATAATATTCTCTCCATATTTCTTATCACACCTTCCTGTAGGAAGAAAAACTATATTTCTATATGTAACTACCTATTTACTTAGCAATCTGTGTTCTCTTAGTGAACTACGTATGAACTTGTGTATCTATGCGAACAAATTATGTCTGGCTATGTGTATACACATACATAGATATATGTTAAGATATATGTATGCATGTATACATATATAGCTCTTTGATTAAAAAGCTGAAAGCAGTTCACTTTCAAGAACTTAATCCTTCATTCAACACCATTCTTTTTTGGTTGCATAAATCCGAAGTACTATGTTGAACCAGCTCAAAAATAGTTACTGTTACACAGTACTGTTACTGCTGCAACAAAAACCCTAACTGTTACAACGTACAAACACAAACAAATTCAACCCAGTGTTTATTTGTATTTTTCCTTCCTACTGTCACCAAGTGCTTGCTTATTACTTTGATTGTTGGAGTTTTCTCTGTATTATTGTAGGATATTTACCTTAAAAAAATAAAGGCAACTGTTGTTGTGATTTGTTGAAACAAAACTCCATTGAACTGAAAACTTTTCTTTAATTGTTTTATGATTATATCTATTTCCAATAAGTGTGTTTAATAGTTTAAATCTTTTTCATATTTTCCTTGTTGTGTGTTTTTTGTTTTTCTGTCATTTCTGATTTCTGTCAGGCTCTCAAGATGACATAGAAGTTTCTGGTTAGTTAAGAGATTTTTTTTTTTCTTTCGTCACAGCTGGGCAGTCCAAGTGAACAAGACTATCCCTGACACAAAAAGATAGGGTTCTGGAGGATGATGAATGGGGTTGTTTGAGAATGCGACTCAGTTCAGCCACACTCTCCACTGTGTGTGTTTCACGGCAGGAGGCAGGGAAAGAAGCGGTAATGCAAAGTTAACTGAGTTTCGGGTTCTCACTATCTCTGAACATAATTGAATCCTCCTACTAATTACTCATCAGAGAATGCCCAATATAGGTTGGCTCATCTTCTGAGGAACCTACTGTGCTCTTTGTCAAGCCAATTTTTCTTTGTTCAGTACATCACAAGTCTGGAAACAACATACAGTCTTGTGTGTGGTCTCTGTCCGAGAGATGCTCCAGGGAGAAATGGTCTCATCCAAAACTGAGATCAAACTGCACAGAGGACACTGTTATCTCACATTCAAGCTCCTCACAACAAAGACAAAGTCCAAATTCATGTTTTACAACCTCACAACACTGGGCTATATTTTCAGGAAAAGACTACAATCCAAGGTTGTCCAGCCATTTTTTACACATTAACATCTTAAAGTACATCTCATAATAATTTATAGGTATTCTGGAAGCATTGGTCAGTGTTTGGTCATAAATAAAATGTTTGTATTGCACAAAAGAATATCTTTAGCCCAATCGCTCAAGGTTAGCATCAAAGCTAAGTGAACAGTGCCAGTATAAAGCTGTCTTGAAATGCATAGCCATTTGCAGGTGTCTTATCATCAGCCAAATTACACTGCTGCCACAGTTATTAAATGCTTAAAAAAACTGCCCCACCTGAGGACTGTCACGGAGATGGAGCGCTTTTGATTCATTCACCACAGATCACATACAGGTACATGCACGCACACAGAACTGAAATGAATGCATGTGCATTCACACTCAAACAGAAACACAATAGCAGACACACTGGCTCAGACCTGAACTATAACTTGCTGTCCAATTGTGTTTGCAGGTCCAGTAGCAGAACATAATGAGGTTTTCACACTGAGACACTCAAGCTGGGAAGAGTGGCAGAGAGAAGGTGGGGGTGGGGGATTCAGTGGGTGTGACACGGAGAACGAAGGGGTAAGGAAAGAGAAAAGGCACTCAATGATAATGTATGAGCTGTCTGCAGTGCTCCATGGTGGAGGAAAGAGTGCAACGGTGCATTTAAAAAGAAGATTATCATGTCAAGATACAGTAATACCTCGCTGAACACTGATTTTCATTGGGCATTGGTCGCTGCTGTCTGTCTGGGCGTGAACACAAAAAGAGGCTAATCAGGAGAGGAGAGTATACGTAAGACATGTTGGCATCCAGTCATCTCATAACAGAACAAAGTAAATTAAAATAAGAAATTTTTAATTAATCCTGTATTTATTACAGATGGACGAGTTCATATAATCTTCTTTTACAGTCACGTTCAGTCAAATAAAAGGGTACTTCTATAAACTTTCTAAAGTTTAAGGTATAAGGACATCATAAAAATAATGTGGTCCATAGTAAGTACTTAAACTTGGTAAATACAAATATGAACAGCAAGAGTGATTATTTAACAAACATTAAGCCAAAGTGCAGAAACAGTGTAAAAAAGTAAATAATCCTATAATTCAGTTGTTTGCAGTATCTTGCAATAACTTAAAGTACTTTGAAGCATTTGTTTTCTGTATGACTTTATTAATCTCTAACATTGTTGTAGAGAAAAGTTGGCCAACTATTCTTTACAACTTGTTTACGCATGGCTGTCTTAAAGTTAACTTGGGTTCAGGTCTGGAATTTGACTGAGCCATTTGGAACACCTCGACTCTTCTTTTTTTCGGTAACTGTGTTGCTGTGCTTGGGACCACTGTCCTATTGCATCACACAATTTGGGTCAAGCTTCAGCTTTTGGACAGATGGCCTCACATTTGACTTTACGTTCTTTGGTATACGGAGGCGTTCATGGTCGACTCTAGGACTGCAAGGTTCCGATTTGGTCCTATAGCCTAAATCATCAACTCTCCACCACTGTACTTGAGAGCTGGTACAAGATGTTTGTTCCGATATAATGTGTTTGATTTTTAATAAATTTGGTGCTGTGCGGGCAAACATCTCCATTTTGTTCTTGTCCTGTCTAAAGAATGTTGTTCCAGAAGTTTTGTGGTTTTGCTCATGTGCACTTTTGCAGCCCTGCTGCCATGATTTTGTTTTTAGAGAAGAAGAGACTATTTCTCCTGGCAACCTTCCAAACGAGACATAGTTGTTCAACCTTTCCAGTGTCAAGAACTTTAATATTTAACATGCTAACTGAGGCCTGTGGCTCTTGGATATTTTTTGCAGTTTCTCTCAGTGTTGCACAGTCTGACCTTGCCATTTGTTGCTACTTCCTCTCCTAGGAAGATTGGAAACTACTGCTTTCCACTTGTGTATTTTTTCTCACTTTAAAACCAGGGGCTTCAGGTTCTTTGTAAATGGCCATGTACCTTCCATTACTGATAGGCAGAAAAATGTTGATTTTTTTACATTTATCACTGATGCTCTCCCTGGCACTATGTTAACACACCTGAATGCTCCAATCCTCCTTTTGCTGTTATAAAGATGCTCACACTTGGTGATGCTCAATTAATTAAATGCATTATATTATCAATACCTGGCTGCTACTTAATTCTTATGGAAGCACCAAATGTATACTTAGTTTTTCACAGAACTGCTTCTGCATTCTGACTTAATTTCTGTTGCATAAATAGGTTGATACAGTTTATGATGCTAGGTTTTGTTGTTCAACTGAGGTAAGACTTGCAAAGGACGAGATTAATATTATTGTTCCCCTTTTTTTAAACAATGCAAAGTATTTGCTAGTATTCTAAGGAGCTTGGAAAGAAAAGCTTCTTGACATCTTTAAGTTGCTTGAAGATGTTTCACCTCTCATCCAAGAACCTTTTGCAGTTCTAAGGTCAAATGGTGGAGAGTCCCAGATTTAACACCCCCCCCAAGGGACAATGGACCCTCTGTCATGTGATTTCCTAAAGTCATGGTTTGAAAGTGGAGTGAAAGAAGCAATATATGTCCACTGTAAACGACCATCTTTGAACAGAGGCGGTGGCTTACGACACCAACTGTCTGCCCAAATTGAATATTCCAAATTGAAGACGTATTTCATTTGAAAGCAAGCAGGTGATCGGCAAGTTTAATCCTTGAGACCTTAAGAAGGAGATGGAGAATGCACTATGTGTTCACTTCCTCTAGATATTGCGGATAACAAAAGAGCACTAGACAAATTTGCATTTCTGCGAAAATGCTGGGTGAATGCTGTATGCTGAAATTGTATGCTGATAAAAGCTGAAAATAGCTGAAGAAGTTGAAGTGTTTCAAAAGTTGTTGAAATTGTAATTAAAGAAATATTGCAGAAATGCTACAATATGGCAGAAGTACTCCAATATAGCAGAAATACTGCAATATAGCAGAAATACTGCAACAAAGCAGAAATACTGCAACATTGTGGAAGTAGTCCAACATTGCATAAAAACACAGTGTTTTTACAAGTTTTCATGTAGGAAAAGTTTATTTTATTTCATTTTATTTTTTGACCTCAGTCATTACTTCATGCTAAACCTCAGCATGGGTGCCTGCCTCCTCATGAGAGTTTATCAAGAGTATATAGCCCACAGCATATGCTTTGCTATGTGGTCAATTTTTCAGATGGCTAAGCACAGCTTGAGTATGTCAGCTAAAACAAATTTCTTTCTGCAGGCCTATAGCTGAGTTTCGACTTAACTGCGTAGGTGTATCACCGTAACACTTTATTATTCACACACTACTTTTTTTGAAATACCACTACGCAAATAAAGTTCTACTTCCACCATAAGTACTGACCTGAAAAACCCAGCAGTATCCCATCCATAACAGGCTTCCTGTATATCATCTCTACCTCTTTTTTGTATTGTGTGCTGGATTTTGAGTAGTGGTCAGTATTCTGAACTGTACTTGTGATATTGACCGTCACACATTGAAAGAGCTACAAAGCTGTAACTAAACCAGGTACATTTAAAAATAACTAAATGTGTTTTATAATTATGACAAACAAATCCATGGAGTAGCTCACTTGGCAGGACTAAAGTACAGTACTATGCGGTACTTTTTTCTATTCAACACGATCCCACTCTACTTCAAAAATGATGAATTTCCAGGCTTTCATTCCAGGTATGCTTTTACTGCATTAGTGGGCTGTTCGGGATCACTGTCCCGCTGAAAAATGAAGGTGTTTCAAGTCAGATGCTTTCCAGATGATATTACACGATGGATCACAATTTACCATCATGGTACTACGGTCAAGATCCCAAACACCACTAATTGAACTGCAGACCTAAACCATAACAGAACCTCCACTGTGTTTTACAGATGTCTGCTGACACCCAGCTCTCTCCTGACCTCTTACATATATACATGTCAGGATTTGAACCCACACTGATCATTCCATAAAACCTGTTGCCACTGATTATCATAGCTTATCATAGATTATCAGTATAGCTAAGAAGGGCATTGATACCTATCCTTCCACTAAAAACATTTCTGATGAGGCTTCAGTAAACAGTAGATGGATTAATTGAAGGGCCAGATTCATCTCAGGTCCAGTGTCAGGTCTTTGCTGGATTTTTTCCCCCTTTTTCTCAGGGACATAATTTTCTCATACTGTTCACCTGCTGTAGATCACCTTTCTTAGGTTTGCTACTTCTTCTTTTCCACTTTCCATCTTCCTAAACCTTTCAGGTTTTCAAATAAAAGCTCTTTTAGAATCACCATGGTTTTGTGTTTTTGTAGCAGGCAGCTAATAAAAAAAGGCGTTAAAGATACAAGAAACACCGTGCTGTTCTACCTCACTGATTGATAAGTTATAGGGTTTCAGTTCCTTGTCACTTAACAACACAGTTATCCAAGAGTTAACAGTTTAATAAAGCAATTTTGCCTGGGTTAAGTGTAGTCTGAAAAGAGCTAATAATCATTTTAGAGTTGCCTAAGATTAAAGTTTGGCTTGCAGCCAGTCTTACTCTGTGTTGGTAGTTAAAGGAGCTAATTAAACCCCACATGAAAGCCCCCTCCTCGGGAGCTAGAAGGATTAAACGCCCTCAGGTGTATTCGCTGTCTAACTACCGCGCAACAAAAAATGAAACAACGATTAGACAGCATGCACAGTTTTCACCACGCAAAACAGTATTCTGCTGGGTGTGTTTTGCGATACAGTATTAATTATAATCAAGATCCCAGAGATGGAAATAATGCTGAGAAATGGGACATTGCTAGGATTGCAATGAAATCTTCAGTTTCTTTCTTACCTGGCTTATATGTAACTTGCCTCCAACACAGTATTGGTTTTGTGTAGAGATAAAGTCACTATTTATATGAGCGTTTCCCTTTTTATTTGCTGTCTACACACATAATGTGTGTGTACCATAAACTGTATATAAATGATGGACATGATCACAGTGATTTCATTTTATTGGTTGAGGGAGCCCTGTTTTGAAGCTGTATTAGCATGTTAGCTACTGATGATTTTGCTTTTCTTCATACATATCATATTTGCCAATTACCACACTAATGGCAAACAATAAAATACTGGAATTTCACTTGCCTGGAACCCTGGACCAGCTCACTATCCTCTTGATGATATTCAAGGCTGCATGTGTTTTGTGGATTTGGAGACATGATTCAACATTGTTCATGAGTGAGGGGAGAGTGAAACGTTAGATTGACAGACGGACTGGGGTGGGATCCAAAGTGAATCATATTGTGTTTTTCTTTTTTATTATTATTTTTTTAATTATTTTCCTTTGAAGAAGAATGACTAGGCTCTCCCTTAGAGATAGAGTGAGGAGACTCGGTCAATTGAGAGGGACTCAGAATGGAGCCACTGCTCCTCCACATCAAAAGGAGCCAGTTGAGGCGATACAGGCAACTGACTATGCCTCCTGGACGCCTCCTAGGTGAGCTATTCTGGGCATGTCCTTCAGGTAGGCCCTGGGGCAGACCCAGGACTCCAGATATAAGAGATTATATCTCTCGGCTGGAAGAGCTGGAAAAGGTGGCTGTGGTGAGGGAAGTCTGGGCTTCTCAACTCAGACTGCTATCTCCTCGACCCGAATCTGAATAAGCAGCAAAAAATTAATGGAAAGTGAATGGAATTTCACTTTCCAAAACCAGGAGAACAGACTTCTTGGGTGAGCCAGTAATACAATTGATGGCAACGCAAAGCATATTATTTGTCAGTCAATTGTATTAAAATGCTCCAAAATGGACCTGAAACACAGTTGAAAGCATAAAAAATCATAAAAGAGGTGATACCTAACAGACAACTGCATGTTAATTTGTGGGGAATATGTCATGTTTGTCCTTTAATTGTGTAAAAAAAAAAAAACTTTCGCTATTGCATTACTTTTAGTCTTGCTAATTATATACAGTACAGACTACAGTTCTGTACAGTTCACATGCGAAGTGAAACAAGTACACATCTCTGTCTTCAGGCTTCTGCTCTTTGACACATGTATTAAAGTGCAAACACACACACATGCACTACATGCAACTTCTAGCACTAGCAGCTTCCTTTTCGCCTGCTTTGTATTTGTAAGCACGAAGCTCCGGTCAAAGTTCCTGTTGCTGTGGGAAGAAGCAGCTGCGCACTCATCCTACCCTCCTCCCAGTTTTCCAGCTAATGGAACATTCCAGTGCTCCCGTACACCCCTGCCACAGTAACACATTTGGTACATCCCATTGGTGCTTCTCTAGCTGGTTTGTCACTGACTCAGTAGTATCACAGCAGTCAGCCAAACAGTATTTTGAGCACACGCTTACCGGCGCGCGTACACACAAACAACACAGCGCACATAGTCTGAGAGTGAGGACAGAAGACGAGAGAGTTATAAAACAGAAGGAAAGAAATCCTCGGCTAGTCCTTCCACTCAACAGTCTTCTGGTTATTTTGCATCCCTGATATGACCCTGTTCAGTCCAAGATGTGAGTATACCGAAGTGTTTCCCTCTGTATATGTGAGGATGCCTGTTTTAGTGGATGTTTGCATGCGCCACAGTGTTTCTGAAAGACATGATTTTCCGCTCTTCCTGTTATTCCTTTTCTCTCCACTGCCATTTTCCCCCTTCATCCTGGAAGCTTTTCAGCTTGTGTGTGCTCATCTGTGTACTTCAACCTGAAGCTCAGGTTTCTTTTCATTTGTACCATTTTTTTCTTGCTTTTCCCTGTCCCTAAACATTACAGGGAAACCAGAAGGTGCTGTGGTAATATAGGAGACACTGGACTTTAGGATGTTAAACACTGTGATGCATTAAGGGGTGTTTCAGGCAAATTTACCTTTAAGCAAAAACGGTGATGTGCTTCATCAAAGCCAAGTGTGTTTCTCATATTGGCAAGGTCAGCACCTTGTCTAGTCTGGATACGAAGGCTTGTGCTAGTGAAATGACTTAAAGCTGAATTATGTTGTAATACCCATCTTTGCAGATGAATTGAGATTTCTTTATAGATCTGCAAAGTGAACAGTGCGTCCAGGAACAGTTCCTAATAAGACTACATTACCATGCAGGCAGAGAGTGCCAACAGCTTCTCAAAACTTCCACACTAGTTTTGAAACCTGAGTCTGTTAAGCTACATGTCTGGCGGGGAAGCAGAGGCTTCAGACAAGTTCAGTATGGGCTGAAAGACTTCACAGTGAAAATAAAACTCATCTTAAACTGTTGAATATTTCCGCAGTGCATAAGTAAAGTCAAGTCACTGTTGTAGTCTCTCTCACTATAATGTAAGAGCTTTCTTTTAGCTGCGTTCTTCTTCACTGTTGAGACGTGGTTTTTAACACAGTAGCATCTCTCTCAGGTTGCCATGTGTCCATACCAACAAACAATATATTTTCTGTTTTTTATTTGTAACTTAGATAAGTAATA
This sequence comes from Pelvicachromis taeniatus, assembly GCA_015108175.1. Classification (NCBI taxonomy): domain Eukaryota; kingdom Metazoa; phylum Chordata; class Actinopteri; order Cichliformes; family Cichlidae; genus Pelvicachromis; species Pelvicachromis taeniatus. The sequence continues at coordinate 81,733 of VURO01002302.1, forward strand.
ATTTATGTTACACAGTTTGGTGTATTTATCTGCCAGTGGAAACTAAGGGTTCATGGTTGCATGAACGTGCAGAGACTCAGCATATTGACAAGAGATGCACATGCTGCACTTATACTTAGACATCATCAACACTGTAATATACAAGGTACCAGGATGTGAATTAATTAATAAGCTTCATGACAAGTGAGGGTGATTTATATAATGCTCAAGTCACAGTTTAGTTATGATCTCGTCAACTGTAAGTCTAAATCAAATTTAGATGCATAATACATTAATTTCTGCTATTCTGGTTGTGCTGCTTGATTGTACTGTAAGTGCTGTACCTTGACAAATTTGTTCTGTTCCAGAATAAGCAAAAAGTAGTAGGCTTAAGTAATGCCAATAACTAGGAATCAAAAGAAAAGGCAGTAGGGACAGACAAAGAACAAAGAGCTGAAAATATCTTACTGCAGTTTAATCTTTTATCAAGGTTCTTTTGTAATTTAACCAATCTGCTAAATTGAAATCAGCTTTGCAGTCCTGGTTTAAATGATTGTTGCAGAAGCGTTCAGCCATACGCGCTCTCTTTTCTTTGACTTTTAGGATGCAGCGTTTCAGAAAAGCAAAATGAATGTGTGAGCAGCATTACCAAATATTCCATTTGAATTAAATGCCTCTGAAAATTTCAGTGTCAGTCAGCAGCTCAAGCGTTTGTGTTCTGCTCTGAAGTTAGTTACTCGATTAAGATGTTGAATCAAATTACGCTGAAAAATACATCAAACATTTAGAGATGCGGTTCAGCCCAACGCGTGATAAATTGAAGAATCGGGATGAAAATAAAGATGATGATAAAAGACGACAGATTTAGCTGTTTTTATCTGATCACATTATCCAATCTCCCACACGTCCGTGACTTCAAGTGTGTGTGTGTGTGTGTGTGTGTGTGTGTGTGTGTGTGTGTGTGTGTGTGTGTGTGTGTGTGTGTGTGTGTGTGTGTGTGTGTGTGTGTTGAGGCTGTTTGCTAAAAAAGAATCTGTGAAAATAAAGTAAGCGCTGTGCACAGATTCCCCTTAATGCATGTGTTGAAGACTCCTTGTCTTGTTTGAAACATGTAGACATCTTAAAGGAAATGCAACTTTCAGTGTTTTCCAGGAGGTGAATACACAGATTCATATTTCCTAACTTTGATACAGGTCCAAGGTTTTATCAGAGCAGGGTGGGTGCTGATTGACTGGGATCTTCAAGGGAAATCTAGGCTCCTTCTAGCTTTGAAAACTTACAATAAGAAAAGCTTTTCCACATTGTGTCTATGTAATTTTGTTTCCAGGTAGTGTGATTAAGCTGGCTTTAACTTTGGCTGGGTATGAAGCGGCACTCTGGCAGTCAGCCTGACATCCGCTGATACAAAGCATAGTGATGGACTGTAGCAGAGGCTGAGGCTTTATAACCCATTACAGCTGATCGCATGTGACCTTGCTGTGTCCTCTGATGCTCTTTGAGCCAGTTTTACAAAATAACTGTCTATCAGATTATACTGCAGTTTGAGTTCTATATCTACCTGCCAGTTTGCACCTGGAATCTCTCAGGCTGGCCATGGATTTATAAATGAGTCCTGAATCACTGTACAATCTTGTTATGGCTGAAATATTAGTATTCTTTGAAAATAATCCAATTTTGCATGTATTTCACAATTGCTGTAGTTAAGTCTGGTCCAGTTAAGTCTGTATTGTTTTTAACCACACAGTGATGATGTCGTAATGTTTTAATCATGTATTTATATTTAAATTGAATATATTCTTAAACCTGTCATCTAAACTAGAAGCAAAAATAGAAATAGAAATAGAAATAAAATAATAGTGGTGAAAAGCACTCACAAGAAACAAAAGATCAGATATTAACGTGTCATTGCTCTCCAATAATGTGGGCAGTATAAATGGATAATAAATGACAGTAGTGAAACATAGTGTTTGTAATCTGGAACATGTTTTCATGATAAAAGCTACAATTTTGACATATAGTCCACAATGCTAAATGTATGTCCTCAAAATTCTTCCAGTCTTCATACACGACATTCATTTAGCAGACGCTTCTATCCAACGGCCTACGATAGCAGTGTGTTTCAAACGAGTTATTATTGTTTTTATAGCTCCAATAAATGTGGTTGCTTAACGTGAGACTGTTTGGTGTTTGCAAGGGGAAAAATGCATATTGCATCACAATGACAACCATCAATCACTGTTTCCTTTGCATTCACCATGGTTAAAGCGGGGTGGAGTATTTTATAACACTGTGGGTTCATATCTTTCTTGTAGGCCTGTATGTTTATGTAGCAAACTATAGGGCCGAATCTGTGTGTGGCTCGCCCCCCCCAAAAAAATAAATAAATAAAAAAACGTGATTTATGTGAATTCATTTTAATTCAAAACAGTTGTAAACTTTGCAAGGCGGTTTGCAGTAAAAGAAGGAAAAAAACAGTTTGCCTTGTTTCTTGGAACTATGCTTCTGAACAGAAAAATCCCCGAACAACAAAAAAAGCATGATACGCATATATGTACATGTACAGATGCGTGGGCATAGATGTAAAGTCTGCAAAGGAGGAGCTAACTGTGGTGTATATAGGATTTTGTTTACTCTGATAGCACTCTGATTACCTCCTGAGGTTTTGCTCCTGTTGAGCGACACAACTGTGCTCAGCAGCATCCTCCCCTCTCTTCCTGTGTAATGGCTTCATCATGCAGTCAATCATACAGTCATCCTGTTGCTCAGCAAACTCATTATAAAACTCAGTTTTGTTTTCCTGCCACACAATGCAGAGATATTATATTTAAAACATAATATGTAGGCCTTTTGTCCTTTTAGTGTAAGGAGATATAGTCGCTTTTTCGTGAAAATGCTATTCCTACTCTGGGACGTAAAGGCGCATACGCATGTCTAAATTTCTTTTCACACGTTCAGACCCATACTTAATTAATTGTCGCTTCCAGCCATTTGACAATCATGCTGTGCGAGTGTATGTGCAGCTGGCCTGGTCACACTCCATTCACCACCCATCTGTCCATGTCAGACCGGACTTCTCTCCTCTCCCCTTCTCTTTGCTGCTTACCTCCTACCTGTTTTTCTTTTTTTTTGTCTTTTACTCACCTTTGGTAAATTGACAAGAGAGCAAGCACAGTGAGAGCAGTTTGCTGCTGGCATGTCCTGTAATCAAGATGATTTCTGGTTAAATGACTAGTACAAACACGTATATAAAAGTGTTTGCAGAAGAGAAAGAGTGAGATCAGAGCTGAGTTGAGCTTTTTAGAAACTGTGCCAAGTTTCCAAATGTATCTTTGCAGACAGGAAATAAAAATGGTGTGAACAGTCTAGCTCAAACTGACTGGAGGGAGGTGGACATGAAAACTGTTAGTCTTAGCTGGCCCTTTAGTCAGCATCGTGTCAAGCTGCTGTAGATTATCTAAATGTTGCTTGAATAAAGGAAAACCCAAGTGTAGGATAAACATGACCATAAAATGCGTATGTCAGTCACTCATCTGGAGGTTCCGGTCTGTGTGTGTGTGTGTTTGGTACTCTCTCTTTGTTGTGTTGCAGTATGTCGCTCTTTACTGTATCAGTACAAAGTTAATTGGTTGCTCTTTCATGCAGACATGAGCATGAGTGGAGAGTTGAAGTCAAGCCGCTCTAGGGCAGCCAGTAAGAGGGCCAGCAACACCACTTATGGGTGAGTATGACACCGCCCACCTCCCCACACCCACAAAACACACACACACACACACACACACACACCCACCCACACACAAACCCACACACACACACACACACACACACACGCTGCCTCTGCCCGTTTTATCGAGCATGCATCGGTGGTGACTTGTGTGGACTTGTGTA
>VURO01002302.1:87629-103017 GCA_015108175.1 Pelvicachromis taeniatus
TACACTGGAGGAGAAGGCGCAGATAGAAATTTGCTGTTGCCTCAGTGAGGAGGTTGGCTCCATTGGCTTTGTGGAAAATGCATGAAAAACGTTTCCCATTAATGTCACACATGGCACGGAAATTGTGTATACCAGCCACAAGCACACCTTCAGAACACGTCTTCAGCACCACTGTTAATATTGTTAACCACCTGAGCACACCGCTAAACCCTGAGAAAGTAAACATGATTGTTTTCCTGTTAAAGAATTTATACATTTTGTTTGGAGGGAATATTTTACCTTATTTTCTTGTTTGTTTCAGTATAGCTGTATTTGGATTATTTATTTATTTATTTGAGATGCACCAATTCACACAAAAGACTTAACCTTACGTCTGAGATTTTTTTTTTAATGTTCTCTGGAAGAGACATTTTGATTTTTAACTTTTTTAGATGGATAAACACTGGAACGGCCTGTAAACACAGTTATAGTGGGAAAAAAATAAGCCAGTTTCTCTTTGTTTCCCTCCCCACCATTGTGTGTGTGTGTGTGTGTGTGTGTGTTTTATTTAAATAAAAAATTTTTTTTCTGAAAATAGGCTACTGCCGTTCTTTCTTTCTGTTATGAGTTTGAGTAAATGAATCGCTGCTGCATTGGGCGAACTCTGAGGAGAGTGCATTTGCTTGCAGCTGAAGGAGGGTGCAGTTAAAACAGCGCTGTTATTTATTTCTCACAGCTAGAAGGTCTTGAGTTCAATTCCACCATCAGGGTCGTTCTGTGTGGAGTTTGCATGTTCTCCACGTGTTTGCGTAGGTTCTCTCCAGCTTCCTCCCACGGTCCAAAGACATGCAATTAGTGGGGTTGGGTTAACTGGAAACTCTAAAATTACCTATAGGTGTGAATGTGAGTGCGAATGGTTGTCTGTGTCTGTGTGTTAACCCTGCCACAGACTGGCGACCTGTCCAGGGTGTTTCCTGCTTTTTACCCTAAGACAGGTGGAATAGGCTCCAGCGCCCCTGAAAAAAGATAAGTGAATAGATGGATGGATGGATGCTCCTATTAGCAGACTTACTCATGGGCAAATAAATAAATCGCCCTATCGTCGATAGTCAATATATTCGTCCAATCGCCCAACCTAATCGTGTGCATTTTGTTGCGTATTACCATTCATACCATTCAAACCAGTAACGTCTGAAACTCAAACTTGTTCACATTTCAGATACAGTTACTTAGTACACCATCATGCATTCATGTAACTTAGTGTAACACTAAGGGTGTATCTTTCTCACCCTTAGTGGTCATGTAGTCATTTTTCTAGCTACTTAGCACAAACCACCAAACAATTTTCACCCAGTGGGAAGGAGATTCATTGCCAGTAGTGGCTCAGTCACACTAAAGCAAAAATAGGACAACACTGTCCTTGCAAGTAGGAAAAATCAGTGGCTGCCCAGTTATTGCATTTATTTATTTATTTATTTATTTATTTTGTATTCGTATTTGTCAACTACTTACAAGAAGTTTTGGTGAGCAACTGGTTTCTTGATGGTTAAATGTCCATAATCCTCAGCCTCTGAGTGAGCAGATTGTAAGGAAGTTGACTTGCAACTCAAACCAAACATCACATGTGTTTATAAACACACCTGTTCTCTTCCCTGAAAATGAATTTAGCATTATGGTCAGATAGACATCAAATTGCTAATGTTCACAAAATGCACTGCATGGGTGCAGCCTGCTAACAGAATTACCTGAGTTGAGACACGCTGGGAAAGTCAGAGGATTACATTATTGCAGTTCATCCTGAAAGGAACACATTTTAATAAAACTGACAAATCACAAACTCGTAGAGGCACTAGAGGGAGACTCAACAAAGTGTATGCAATGAGGATTTGTGTATATGGACAATTTTTTTCCATACATTTTAAAAGGTAATCCATCAAGCAGTTATCGAGACACACCAAAATTGCCAACCATTAGACTAATAGCAAAATCAAATATGCATGATGGTAAATTGCAAAAAAAAAGGAAAAAAAATTGGGGGGGCTTTACTGGAAGACAGCGCTTACAATTCCTCTGCATACCATATAGGTTTTGATTTCTAAGGAAAGTGTGCTCGATACAGCTACAGTTACACATGAAAATATTGTGAGGCAGCTACCAAAAAATCTCTCTGTCCAGGCTCCAGTAATCTTGCTTTGTGCTGCTAGCAGCAGTGCGCCCCGACTACTCCCTCCTACTATTCTCACAGCGCCGGCCAACAAACGCTCGCCTGTGGCCTAGATTACTTTGCAAACAAACTTTCTAAGTCGTGTCTAAGATGCTAAAGCAGTGTAATCTACTCATTCAAAACCATGTAGTCTACCACTCTTTCTAAACTGTTATTATGGCCTGAAAGCTGGATTACGAAGCTCAAAATAAACATTTAAAACTCTATTGATAGCAGAACCCAATAAAGCTTTTCATTTTATGTCTTAATGCACTGCAAGTCGTTTCTTGCTTCATGATATCAAGCACTGTTTCTTTTCTTCCCTCTCTTCCCGCTGCCATTCTCTCATGCACCATATCTACCCCCAGGCTATTTCCTCTAGAGCGACCCTGGCAACATATGGGTGTTGTCATCATTTATCGTTCATGCTTTCTGACTGTCACAGGTCCTCTCTATTGGTGAGTCACAGCTGTGGAAGCAGTGATGGGGTGTAGCGAGTAGCAAATGTTCCACAACCCAGATGCTGTTGATGCTGCACCCGTGGCCCTTGTGTGCTCCAGTGCATTACTACAAAAGCTCACTGCACTGTACTGTGTGGCCCATATAGGAAGGCTCAGGTGCCATATGAGGGGTCTCAGAGGAGCGTGTGTGTGTTTGTGTGTGTGGTGAATGTATAGTTAACCCATGTCTTGGGTTAGAAGACTTCGTTTGGTGATGGAGGGAGGCTTGCTGTTTAGTCTTTTCTTTTGTCCTTTGTCTCTCAAAGTACTTACTATTATAATTAAGATGGAACAATAACACACAGGCATCGTCAGGTCTCTCTTTTTTTTCTCCCCTTGTTATGTATGATAAGACTTTTGTGACTGTAGTTATCATTTTTTTTCTCCCCAAAATATGTATGGTCCATCTTAAGGTTACGACAGTATTCATTTTACTATCTGCTCCATTTGGCATCTCAGTGGTAAGGGTGAGGAGAGAGGCGCAGAGGAGGGGGGTAGGAGGGTAGCCTTGAAACCGAGTGGCAATGTGCTGAGCATCTGGTCGCTGGTATTTTCGTCTGATTTCTCTTTGCACTTCATTCTTTAAATATTCTTTCATCTGTTTTAATTATGAGAGGGGCTACTCATAGAGGAGTCGGTGTTAGGATGGAAACAGTGCGGTAGACCCATCTGTTAGATCAGCTCAAAGACGCTGAAGGGGGCAGAAGGGGCAAATATGAACTCTGAAGAGGCTAGAAGCAGTAGATGATGAAGTCCTACGTTACACACAGTGAACCACAACTTAAAGGCTAATTTGACAGCACAGCGATGGATAAGAGAGTGACAGGAAATATTTTAGGTCATATTTCTGACTTAATTCAATGTTGATCTTTTTTTTTATTGGTTATGGTAACCAATAATCAGAGATCCCTAATTTATCACGACATAAATTTATGATTTTGGTTCATATTGATATAATAGCGTGGCACAGTTGCTGCAGATTTGCAGATTGGACATCAATGATGTAAATCTCCCAGGCCATTACATCCCAGAGATCTAGGCTATGGGTACAGTGGACTCACTGTGATGTTCAAGAAACCAGTTTGAGATGACCTGAGCTTTGTTACATGGTGTCCTGTCGTGCTGGAAGCAGTCGTTAGAAGATGGGTATGCTGTGGTTATAATGGTCAGCAAAAATACTCCGGTAGGCTGTGTAGCATTTAAACAATATTCAAGGAGCCCAAAGTTTTCTTCTTTTTCCTTTGGCTGGTCTCTTTAAGCAGGTTTTGTGCTTTCCACATCCACAAGTCCACTAGGGACCGCTAGGTACCTGTGACTTAATTTTGGGTCTCCTGCTGTCCCTGTCCGTGTATGCAACAGAGTATAATCCGGGTTTTAGTGGTCACAAAAGTAGATCATCTGCCTCCATCTCACTTTAACACTAGCATCCTCTTCCCTCACACCAACCCTGTGGATGTCCTTCTTTGCTACATCCATGAATGTTCTCTGTGGACCCTTTTTTCCTTTTGCCTGGCAGCTCCATATTCAAAATCCTTTCACTGTTTCTTCTTTGCGCATGTCAAAACCATCCCAGCCTTTCTTATTGTGTCTACAAATAAAGGGCCCAAAGTGTGTCATAAAATAATATATGTTCTTTTTAGAGATGGTTATGTAGGAAAATCCTAGTAGATCAGTAAATTCTGAAAAGCACAGACCAGCCCCTTTTTTGCATCAACAACCGTGCCATTTTCAAAGTCACCTAAATAAACTTTCATCCCCATTATGATGCTCAATTTGAACTTCAGCATGCTGTCTTGACCATGTTTACATGCTAAATGCATTGAGTTGCTGCCATGTAATTGGCTGATTAGATTTTTGAGTTAAGGAGCAGTTGAACAGATGTATCAAAGTGGCTCTTGAGCGTACTCTCCAAGCTAGGCACTGTGAATGGGAATGTGTTGTCACGCATGGGGAGAACTGGGGAGTAACCAAGTACAAATACTTTGTTACCGTACTTAAGCAGAATTTTCAGGTATCTTTACTCGAGTACCTTTTTTTCTTTTTACTGTTACGCCCTACATTTTAATGCTAATATCTATATTTTTTTACTACTTACATTTTCAAAACAGACTTGTTTCTTTTGGTTCAAGACATTTGAGGGGAGTTATTATTTCAAGTCTCTGCACCCCTTGAAACATCAAACCAATTTGAGCCGCAACAGTAACACATGAAAAGCAATCCTAATGGTGAATCAATAACTAAGGTTATCTCTTACAAAGAGATATACGCTGTATCTGATATAAATCCTCATTTGTTAAACGAGATTTTGGATCTATATTTGATGTGAAGTTATGTTTTTTCATATTGTGAAACATCCCGCAAAACAAACTATATAAACTATACTAACTGCGTGGTATTTAATGGTTGCATCAAAGTACTGTGCAGTTCAGTGCAGGACAAACAGGTGAGTTTGCTGTAATGTGATGGATTGAAAGCAAAGAGCAGTGTGTGACTGGTGGTTAGATTAAGTGCAGCTGAGATGAACTTGAAGTTAAGCTGATGATGCTTAGAGTCATTCACTGAATTCCACTTCCATACCAACTGCATACTGTCGAGTACAAAGACGGTGTAAACAGTAAACTGTCAGTGTAGTCAGTGGATGGAAATCAGCCAAGACAACTCATGAAACATCTGCTGACATCTTGTTGAATTCAGTTGTGTAGCTCCACAAAGAGCAGTAAACCTCACCTGAGCTGATCACAGCCTGTACATCACACCTCACAACAAATTCTACTGTAAGATCCGTGATTCTTTTCCCCACGTGGAGACACTGCAATCGATCTTAAGGTTCCTCCACCTGCTGAATCCCCCGTTTAACCCTGACTGTGCTCATTTCACCGGCAACAGAAAATATATCTATTTTTAATTCTCCTTTTCTTCTAGCCTCATATTCTACATAACCAATTCAAGCTTAAATTTGGACTGAAATAAAGTTAGTCTTCTCATGTGCTATTATAATTATAATTATAATTTTAGTTAAGTTATTGTAGTACAAAAATAGCTTGTAAAGTCCTCAAAATAGCTACTTTTTACTTTCTTACATAATGTGACTATTTCAGAGCCTTTCGCTTGAGTAAATAAGTTGTACTCAATTTGAAGTAAATATAAGTATATAAATATAACTGAGTATTTGTTAATGGAAGTATCTGTATTTCTACTTAAGAACAGAATGTCTGTATGTTTGTCACCTCAGACGATGGAAAGACGAACGAGCAGACAGGTTTAAACCAAGTTATTTTAATGAAAACAGACAAAGATGAATATTAAATTGCAAAAATTCGGGAATATATATACATCACAGTTAACACACTACATAGCCACATCTTATTACAGCTTTCAATTAAACATGTCTTGACTGTGCATGGTGTGCACTATTAGTTTTACAGCATGAAGTCACCATGACCAGTAAAAACTCTTAAAAAAGACGGAGGTTGTAACGCTCAAGCTGTCATTCAAGTCAGCAGTGTTGGGAATAATCCATAAACCTACATTTGAATCTTAAGGAAAAAAAAAATCGTCCTCATTTGTTTCCATGCAGCACTTGTTTTGACAGTTTGTATATGAGTGTCTTGCCTTAGGCTCGGTTGGCTGACATCTGTAAATCCACCAGCAGTGCAAAAGCAAAGGGCAAACTGAGGCACTCTCAATGTTCACAGATTTTAAGTATGACCTCTTTCTGCTGGATATAGTTCTGTGTCTCTCAATTGTCACAACGCAGCTGACTACCAGCTGTTATGATCCCTACCCAGAGCCAAATGTGCCCACGACACATTGTAATCATTTTTTAAAATGACATTTGTAAACATTATTTATAGAGAGAGGAGTGCAGTTTGCACAGAATCAGACATGAAAAAAGACCTCCCATTTATTAGAAATGTAAAAAAAAAACAGATTTCCGTCACTTGTAACATATAAGCAGAAATAAATATGTAAAATAGATGCAAAACCTGATTACACCGCCTCCTGTGTTCTTCTCGGCGTGGGCTTTGGGTTTAGATTTGACATGATATCATATTTCAGGTTGTTCCTGATCTATGCCATAGAGTCTAGTGTGAGCTCATATCTGAGATTGAGTTGAATTGTGAGATGTATGGTAGGGGTAAAGTAACCTTTACTTCCTTTCATAAACTAAAAGTAGTTGCCCTGTCCTCGCTAACTTTGCAAAAAGTAACTGAGCAAAGAATATGATATTTGATGTTTTTCATCTGCATTCAAAAAGTATCTAACAAAGAAAATTGCTCACCTATTGCTTTGGTTTGGGTTGTCCATTTGTTTAAAAAGTACTTTGCTGTGTACTCCAGTTTACAGTGATGGATTTCTCGCTATTTAATTTATCCTTGCAAATAGGACAAGTATTCTGCTTATGTCTGCACCTCGGAAAAATTAAGTTAAATCAAGTGTGGAGGAAGTTCTTTGTCTGTGTGACTAATGTATCCGTGTTTTCTTTGTGAGCAGCGTTGTTGTTGTTCTGCCAGACGTTGAGGCCATTCGAGTGCGAGGCTCGCTGAGTGTGTCTCCCATGTTTAATATTATGGCTCTTTCTCAAATCAAGAAGATTTGAGTATTAATTGTATCAAATCCTGAACACTGCCATATTTAATATTTTTTGAAGACTTGTGTGCAGCTTATTTACACTCATGTGAAAAAGTAGAAATATGTTATATTGAAAACACGACACAAAATACTGACAGAAATGAACCCGGATTGCATAGTTAAGACATTAGTAGACTTTAAACAAAGCACTTGTTGCATTTTTTCATAACTTTTCCCAAAACATCTGACATATGTGAACTAACCAGCATGAGTAAAAGTAGTGTGGAGTTCTCTGTGAAGCTTTTTATTCTCCTCACAACTACGTCAGTCTCTTTTTGTGTGTACGACAAAGTGCCAAGGGAGGAGAGTCTGACTGTCTGAGAGAGTGAGTGAGAGACCATGGTGGCAGCCTTCACTTGTGCCTCGGCCAAAAACAGCCCACTAACTATTCATCAAAGCCTACTGTTTCCTCCCCTTTCCACATGAGCATCAATTTTACAACATAACTGCCATTTTCATTTTTGTGTCCAGCTTTTCTCTCTGTCCTTTGTCAGCCTCTTCGCCGCATGAATGCACCTGTGTGATGTGCCGTTTGCAGTGCATTCCTGAGAGATGACTAGGGCTGGACTGTGGGTAAAGGTCAGTGCAGTCAGAGGTGGATGTACTGTTGGGGAAAAGGTCGCTTTCTATGGAAACAGAAGGAAAGTGCATCTGCTGGTTTCAGGGCCACTGACAAAGCCTTTGAGACAGTAGAGAACAACAGAGATGATAGAAGATAGGTGGATGGGGAGAAAGGTACGAAGGAAGGAGCAACAGAGCGACAGGCTGGCTGCAGACACAATGTTCTTTTGAAATAAGGTCATGAGCCAGCAATGGTGACACCAGCGACTCAGGGCATAATGGCAGGAAGGGCCATATTCCCCAGGAAAAAAAATCTATCTCTTTCTCTGTGTGTGTGTGTGTTTGTGTGTGTTTATATCCATATACTGTGTGACTGTGAGCATTACCAGGCCAGATGAGTTATCTTTCCTGTCCTACAGGCTTATCACTCCACCGGGGCTGGCCCCTTTGCTAATGAAGTCATCTCTATCCCCACAGCATTCTCCTCACTGGGAGGAGAATGTAAGGCAAGCAGGTGGAAAAAAGGAGGCATGAATAAAGATTGATGCAGAAACTTGAAAGACAGGCAGGGTGTAATACCGTAACAAGACAAGTGTGAAACAATTGGGAGAGGGATACATAAGAGAGAAAAATGCAGAGAGAGGAAGAAATAACAGCATTCAGGGAGAGCGAGGGGTGAAGAAAGCAAAGGAGAGAAAGCAAGTGAGCACTGCACTGCGTGTCATTGGCCCCCTGGCATGAACAATCCATCTCAAATTGATCTTCCAGTTCGGCCCAGCAGGGCATTCTGAATCAATCTCAAATTGATCTCTGTGCCAGAGGTCGGGAAAACTAGCAGTGGAGCTTATCAGAAATATAGTGGTGCTGGGAGGATCTGACAGGGAAACTTATCACACTGCACAACAGGAAATGGGCTCTGAGCCCCCGGGGCAGCGAGAGGACGAGTCAGCTCCCTATACACACGCAAACCACAAGCACAATCACACACAGATTCAATGTCTCTGCATGTACCCAACACACCCATAAACTGACACATGCTCACCAATGTTCAGCACAGTACAGAAATGGTATGCTGTGCATTCACACGGGCTTATATACCATGACACTCACACAAGCTCACACACCCGTGCAATCCAGGTGTCAGCACACACACCTACAGGCTGCCTCAAAATACAAAGTTTGTCAGTGCACAGTATGTCAATATGTTTTAACCTAGACATGTGAGATTTGAGACCTGGAGCTCTTAATGACTTATAACACATTTAATGTGTCCTCAGCAAGGCTGTGTGAATGGCCCGAGGAAGGGCAATCAATACTGGATTGCATTTAGACCGTCAGTCAGCTTAGGGGAGCAAGCTGCCTCTCCAGGCTTGGTAAAAAAGTATAACGATATAAACAATTGTTCAAAGGTGACTTTCGTCAATATCACTGGGAACAGTTAGAAAATCCAGTCCAGGAGCACAGGAACATGTCCAGCTTCTTAAGAGCACAGAATTGGTAACATTTTTATACTACACTGTGCGTGTCCAATATCCACATGTCAACATCAACATTAAAACCATTTGCCTAATATTTTATTAACCCTCTTGTGGGGTTTTGCACATCCTGCAGATATTCCTTCATTTCAGGAGGTTACTGGCTGGGTCAGTGCTTGGGCTCTTGGTAGTATTGACCCATTCCTGAGCAGTTTTTTGTGGTGTGGCAGGGTGAGGGAGGCTGCTGCTGTCAGAGTGTGGTGTACCAACTGGGTGGGGATACTTTATCTATAAGGATTGCTAGTTAGGCGGTATATCCCAGGGTACCATCCACATAAACAACAGAATCCAAGATTACCTAGCAGAATATTACGTCGTAATGAGAAGATCAGTGTCGGTAGTTTTAATGCTGTGGCTGATCAGTGTACGTTTCCACAGCCTTTTTATTGCTGTGTCTCACTTCCAATTACTTCTTGGATCGTGGGACTGAAGCTGACACACACTACCAGGGACCAGAAGACACAGAAAACTAACTCAAAGTTTATTCTGATGAGAGCTGCAGAATGGCACACAGATAGGGAAAGGTGAGCAATACAAACAATGAGTGGCTCAGGGAGTACAGTGGAAAGGGTGATGATGGGAGGGGTGTGTTTGAGCATGTCAGCGTTTGGGAGGCAGCAGTGCCTTTTCTGTGGCCTGGACCTGAAAAGCTCACTGTCAGCACAGAGAGGTAATGGGGGTTAGCGGGGTGAACAGAGGAGGTGAATAGTGAGTTTGCGAGTATATAAACAAGTGTGAGTTTGTACAAAGAGTACTACGATATTTTAGTAACTCCACTGACCCTCATGATTGCAGATGAACAACAATGGAAATGTACATAATGCATATGAAACTGTTTGTCAGTTTGTTGCAGGATTTTGGACAAAATAATTTATTTTCAGTCTGTAAAATGCCGTAAGAGGTGGAAACCGAAAAGCCAGCTTAAACACATCTTTAAGTGGACATCCTGTTGTTTCCTGTCCTTTGCCTAAATTCCCAAATAACATCCTTTTCTTTCATGAGAACTAAAAGCAGACAAAACCTTTTTTTGACCTTGGGGCCCCATGAGGAACAAATTCATGCACATGCACACTCTTCAAAGTTTCCTCCTTGCAACTTTACACTCCATTTATTCTTGCAATCTCACCTGCAGATGAAAGTCCCTCAAATGTCAAACTCATACACCTGCCCCCACATCGATGTTTTCATCAAAAGAGTTTAAAAGGGTCATTGGTCAACTAAATACATTCCTTTATTCATAACACACACCTAATAACACATGGGTGACAGGTTGATTAGGTTATCTGTAGACAGATGAAACACTAAAACTCAAAAGTACTGCACTGTGTGCCATGTATGCATTAAGTACTACAGTAGACACGTTTCTACATGTGTTTTTGTTCATCTCAGACTCACCATAAGCTCCAGGTGCAAGATCCGAAAGACACAGACTGTATATAAGAAATGGGCAATAAAAATCATGATTTCACTTTCTGGTTTATTAATTTGGACTTTTGAAGCCTTGTTGTTATGGGGGGGGAGGGGATTAGTTACAGAAATTAAAATTGTTTTTTCCCTTTGGGATTTTTGAGACCAGTGGGCTACCACACATGTTTCTGGACAGATTTAATATGAATTTTCACCTCGTGTTCTTACATTAAAATTTATTGGAATACCCTATTTAAGAATTCTTGACTGTGCATATGTTAATTTGCATCATAATAACAATATGCTATTAAAATTACCTGATGACTGCACAGTACAAAAAATAAATTGCGAGGCAACTCAGTTCCTTCCATAAATCAGTCTTGTTCATTATTTTGCAACATTTTCTGCAATGACTCAGTACAAAAATAGATATTAAAGTGAAAGCTAACATGAAAGAAAATGCTATACAAAATCTCTTATGTCACATAAATTTCTTATTTTCCTTTTTTTTTTTTAAATTGATGTGTAATTGTTTCTCACAAATACAAAGCCATGTAAGCCACACAGCATGCAGTAATCACGGTTTTCTGTGTGCATTAGTTAAAAACTTTTGACATCGTCTGTTTGGCCATTTAGGTCTGATGCCTCACTCTTAGATTTCCTTAAAATTCTGCTAGCGACTTCGTTTCCACAGCACCATACTGCTCAGTTTGTCTCTGAGCTGTGCAAACACAATGTCTTGAAGTATTACACTTGTCTCCCTCCTTTTAGACACATGTGCCACTTGGTTCATCTGCCGCTTTCAGTTTTTGTGTTAGCAAGAGTCAGGCAGATACAGGGAGGTTGTTGACAGAGCATGGCTCATGTTAGCTGAGGTTAAAATTTTGTCCAGTGAGGATTGTGGACTGCAGTCTGAAGTTGACTCAGCAAATGTCAGTACTGTCGATCACAGTTAAAACCACAGACTGCTCTCGTGAGGGGCTTTCTGAATGGCAGCTTATTGTTTGCCCTAGATATCCTCTAAATGTTCATGTCCTCTCTTGCTAGGTGATGTGGAAGCTGACTGCGTTTTCTCCATGGCTAAATGTGAAAAGTCTGACTAGACACAGCTGCTCACACACTCTGAAAGCCGTTGTATTTTTGTTGCATTTTTATGACAGCGCCTTGTCTTTCTTGCTTTTCTTTTGATAGAGAGCAAAGACGTTAATTTTAGCTCGGTGTAACCATGCTGCTTTGCCCTTTATGCAGTTGAGCCAAACTGACTTTTAGCTTTTAATTCTTCAGTAATATCAGGACAGCAGCATAGTTCAGAACATGGAAACGACGCAGGGGCTTGACAGAGTTGAAAGGGCTGGAAGGATTAATTACTCCAGGCAGCTTTGGTTAACCTTTTAAGTTAGCACTTTAAGTCGGTTCTGATGGGGGACCTTGTTAGTGGAAGTGTCTTGATATTTCTGTTCCTTTCACCCCTGTGGGTAATGGCTGGACTGGAGGGGTGCCGTGCATGTCACTTGTCACCTTCTCGTGTAATGCTGCTAATTAGCACTAAATATCCTGATCTCTGAAATTTCCAATTACTGCTCCCAGTGAGACCCTGAGCTTTTGATAAATGACACCAAACTAAAGCAGTTGGCCCTCCTGGAGAGAAGCCACACATATAAATCTTCAAAGAAGTACATGCACCACATAATTTACAGTCAGAGAACATGTTAACAAGGACCTGTCCCCATTTCTTTCACACTCCTTTATGAGCCGTTATCCAAAAGCTCCTTTCAAAGTATTTTTTTGTTGTTATTTTTTGTTTAGTTTTTTTTTCTAAAGAAGAAGCCTCATTCTGTTATTTTGTTGTATGTCGAGCTGTGTGCAGATGGTCTTAAGTCATGCAGAAGAATTGGACTTATCCCTCTCCAAACACCCTGCCTCCAGGAGGATCAGGCCGCGCTGTCGACACTGCTGAGGAGAGATTGTTTTTAGCTCTCATACACGTGGAGCTAAAGCCACTTTTATCTACATATGCACATATTTATGAAGTGTATACATACCTACAGCCACATAAGGTGCATGCGTGCTCACGCTACATCCACTGTAGAATTCACCCAGTCACAGAGTACGCTGCATATCTTCCCCCGATTTAAAGAAAAATGAAGGTTTTGTCTCTGATCTTTTGTTTTTAGCCTTGTTTTGTATTTCTGTGTCAAACAGAGGCCTGCCAAATCTAGCACCTGATCAGAGTGGATTATATGAAGTGTTTTGTCTGTAAGAACAAAACATGTACAGTATTATTTATTCATGTGCTGTCCTACTACTGAATGCTAAATGAGCAATTAGTATAAAAGCTGTGTGGGCATCTAATCACAATAAACACCTGCACTGTAAAACCATCTCATTAGAAAGGCCGATTATGTTTTTTGTTTTTTCTTGAGGCATATTCGTAGGCCTGCTAGTTCTCTTTTGTTCCCCTCTACTGTATCCACTCAGTCTTGTGATTCTTTAGTGTTTCATAGCTTTCAGACATTTTAATCTCAGTGTCTTCAACTGTGTGATCAAAACCCATCTGCAGTTGTGTATGTATATATGCATTTTCCATTGTGGGGAAAGCACAAAATGTAAGAATGTGATTGTCAGGTGTCCATCATTGTTCACTGGTAATATGTCAATAGTCCCAAAATGGATGAGAATCACTTCCAGCTCATGTTATGTAGCTGGTTGACCGATCAAATAATAACCATACCAAGCCCTACCCCTGGCATGCCTGATCCTACAAGCCCATTGTATCAGCCAGGAATGTCCACACCCTGACAGCTGTGGGAGAATCTGACTCATTCTGCCCAGTGTCCGCATCCTCCTGTCTCCACTCACCCTTTCTCACTGTCCCCGTACCCTTCATTCTATCCACTCTGGTTTAAGTGCTCTGGAAAGGTGGCATTGCTCCATTCTGTGATGTGAGTGTTAATTTACCACTGATGAGCACTCTTATAAGAGGACCTAAGAGATTACTTCTGATGGACAATTGGGCTGGAAGACCAAATAGGGAACGCACCTTTCTCCTGTATGACACTTTTCATTGAGTCTCCTCTTCAGTGATACGTGCCAGTCGTCTATATGAACTGCCTGTTATGTGCCACCTCTGCTCCTGGTTCCTGTTCAGTGCCTTATTAATGCAGCAGCACTCCCCAGCTCCTATCTATTAATTTACTACTCTTCTGCACCTCCTTTTGATGGTGATGCTGCCAATCAAACCTAAGGAACTGCTAGCCAATCAGGGCTATTAAAACTAAAGGCAAGAAGGATGAGTGCAATCTGACACATAACCCTTGCCTGTTTACCTGTACTTCTAAGACTGAATGAAATACACTCAGGCCATAATACCATCATACATGATATAAATTTATGAGCTCAATGAGTTACCATTGGATTGTAGCTGTATAACACCATCCTGGAGTATGGGCAGTATATTCAAGTAAGGCAGATCAGTGGGCCAAGCAGTAAGAGATTGCACGGTGATGCGTTATTGATTAGCTACTGTCGAATCCATGTCATTGATTGAACCAGCAAAGTGTGTGATTGCTGCATGTTGAAATAGGTTCTCAGGACATTATACGCTTAGTAAAATGTTAGTTCTACATAGGGAATAGTGGACCACCATGCCACAAAAGCTGTGTGGGGCCATCAGGCAGCAAGGCATTCATTCTAGTCTCAAGCATGTTTAAGATGTGCAAAGATAATAGATGAGGCAAATTGAAAAAGCTGTCTGACGATGCAAAATTTCAAATATTTTCTTTATGATATCCCCCAGGCTAACAAAGGAGAGGAACCATCCAGTTGTAGTTAATTAATGCTGACGCTATGTACAGGTTTTGTAACTGCCTTGCTCATTTCATCAAGACACTGCCAAACTACTTTCAGCAAATGTAACAACAGTTTTCCTCAGTAATAAAAGAGCTTGAGTGCTATTTTATACAGATGCACCAATGGCAATTTTCTTGGCAGTTATTCATTTTTTTCCCAAGTGCAACAGCCACAACACTGATAACATTTTGAAGCTAAATTAACTGTGCATGCTGCATCTATCAAACAGATAGATGTTTGTAGTTAATGCAGAATAACTTGTAATGGTTGTCATCTCTGCACAAGCTTAAACTGACCACATTATACAAATCCATCAGAAATCAAATAAAATTGCTCTACCTTTGTTCCTGTGTATATACAGTAGGCTGTAATGTATGTTGAAAGCAAGCCATTATATTGAAGTATTTTAGATGCAAGATTACAAAATAAAAAGGACTTGGGGAAATAAATAATAAATGCGAGTGGAATGGAGAGAATAAAAGTGACAGTGATTAAATGAAAGCGAAAGAGGGAGTAGATTAGCTCAGAGTCCATCCTTAGAGAGTGCCTGATAGGGTGAACCAGCTGCCAGCACTCCCTTCATCTTCCCCTCCTCCGCCGTCAAAGCTTCTCTGCTCTTATCTTCATCACGCTCACCCTTAATATATCATGGTCTCACTTTTTCTTTCTCTCTTTGTGTCTCCTTTCATTGTCAGTCCATGAACATGATTGTAGTTTTGCCC
>VURO01002302.1:111534-128384 GCA_015108175.1 Pelvicachromis taeniatus
AAACAGAGACAAAAAAAAACAAAAAAAAACACTAAACACACACACACACGAAACACACACACACACACACACACACACACACACACACACACACACACACACACACACACACACACACACACACACATATCCCAACATGACACAAACTATATTTTTACAGACACGGTGGGTTTTAGTGTCCTGAAGACACATTTGCACAAGCATAATGAAGGCTTGCTGAATTTAAGAGGCAGTATGCATTGTATACAGTACTGTGCAAAAATCACATCTCCTGTGTTTATATTTTTCTTGGAAAATGGGAAAATATGTTCAGTGATTTATTCTAACGTGCCAACATAAATTACAATGTTTGCATGTTTCAGTATTCTTCAACACAGCCTGAACATTTTAAGTCAAACTTTATTTTAATTTCTGTAAGCAGTGTTCGTAAATAGTTCTCCAGGCTTCTTGAAGGGCTTTCAAATGTCTTCTCTGGATGAGCTGATTCAATAATGTTGAGGTCTGGGCTCTGGGGAGGCCAGTCCATACCTGATAGTGTTCTGCTGTGTATTTTTCTATCCAGTTGGCAATAATTTGAAGTAATTTTCTTCACAGATGGTATTGCTTATTGGATCAAAATCTGATGATACTTTTCTGTTATCATTCCATCAGTTTTGACAAAATGCCCAACACCACTCACTGAAATGTAACCACAAACCATGATGAAGCCTCCACCGTGTTTAACAGATGGCTGAGACAGTCACTGATTTGAATAAGGAGTGATGAATGGCTTCTTGACAACAACCTATCTATTGAGGCCATTTCTGATGAACCTTCAGCAAACAGTAGATGGATTCACTGAAGGACTAGATGCGTCTCTCTTGTGCCGGGTCTTAGTTGGATTTTTTGTTATTTCTTATGACTCCAGATCATCTGCTTTTGACCTTGATGGTGCAGAAAACTGTTTAATGACGTCAAACTGTCTTATCTTTGAAATATTTAATATATTTACCTGAGGAAAGTGAAACAAATTATGTGTTTTTACAACAGGCTGTGAGTAACATAACTACTCGGATCACTGAAAAATGCAAGAAAATCCCTCTCCTAGGAAGAAAAACATAAGAAATGCCACGTTTCAAGACTTTTACCTAGTACTGTATATTCTATCTTAATCTTTTGATGCGTAAGCCAGTATGATTTTAAACTGCTTGTCTGTTGTGTCTTTGTAAAGTGTTTGGCCAAAACCAGTTTAACAGAACTGCTGAGCTCAGTTTTTTTTAAAGCCTCAGATCTCTGTTACGGGAATGAAAGCCATTCCTCTAAAACAGTCACCAAGATGAAGTGACTGTGATAGTTCTAGCATAATATTGATATCCTTTTCATACTCAAGAAACTCTTTTAGTGGCTCCTTGTGCCCAGTATTAAAATATTTTTTTGTTTCTCCTCTTATTTATTCAAGTTTCTGCTTTCAAGCTGCTGATTTCAAATCTCCAGGCCTTATTAAGCAGGAAAACTAATAACTGATCTGATTTCCCTCACGCCTTCACTTTCAACTAAAATGAGGTCTTAAGAAACAACTTGTACTGGGAGATGACTGAAAAACTAAAAGTGCCATAACGCTTCACTTTAAATTGGTTGTAGAAAGAAGTGTCAAGCATGACAGCTCTTTTTGTGGAAATGTGACAGGTTTTATTTAAGTTTTCTCTTTTAAATTTGCACTTCATACTAGTTTCTGAAAAAGGTTGACAACAGCCATACTTAAATTAAGTGACATCTCATAAACACCAAAATCTGTCTTTTGTTTTGGACATATCATGAACAGCGTTTGTAGTGTGAGTGCAGCTTTTAGGTAGATGTAGTTAGCTGAGCTTCATTTAGGGTAGCGGCTTTTTTTATTGGTCATCCACTGAAACTGCTCTGGGACCGACCTGCCTCCCCTCAGGCTTCACTTATAATTGCTCCGCTCAGCATATCTGAATAAAAGAAGGCAGTCAACTTGCTGAAACACACACATGCACGCACACTCAGCGTGAGAATAACACCTCATCCTGTAGCTTCTCTCACACCTAGTTGAGTATTATTGCTGAGTTGAGTCTTACCTGTCATTTTTTTTCCATTGTTTCATATTTTCATGTAGTTTTACTCGCATCGCATTTTTTTGTCTTTGTTCACGGGGGAACACTCACTGCTGATTTTCAATTTGTTTTTAACACAGTGCGTGATTATTCCCCACACTGTTGGCTCGCGTTTTTGACAGCTGTGCGCGTTTGAGTGCATGCGCGTGTATTCCTCTGGGGTTGAGTGAGTGGGAGCTGTGCGCGTGCGCGCACGTTTGCATCTGTGTTTGTTGTTTGTGTACGTCAATATGTGGGAAAGGGAGAAATGACTGCTCTTGCCCGCTGTCCTCTTGAGCAAACACAAAAGTAAAGTGTCTTTCAACACAGATAACAGCTCAGGCTGACAAAGCTGCTTTCCATGTGGGGTCTAATCCATGGAGACAAACACTCTCACACACACTCACACACTTTTCTGTAATCCTCACTCCTCTACCGTCTCTCATTGTCTGAGCTTCTATTCTCTGAGATGACACTTCAAAGCCGGTGTAACAACACATTGTCTATCTGCCCCTGCACACAGCTCTAAAAGACTTTAAACTCCCTTAAGTCTTTGGTTTCTATGTCTCCCCGCACGGACAATGCTCAAAGCCTCTAATCTCACACACTTACGGTGGCCTAATACACTTCATACTTATGTGACATTATGATGCATATGTGTCTGAGTGCGTATTGTGGATGTGCCAAGAACACAGTCTGTTTAGAAATCACTATATCAAGTAGACAGGCTTCACATAATATGACAGATATGGAAACAATATAGAAAACTCTTCAGGAAGCCAGACTGTGTCTGACTGACTGGCTAACAGCTCAATCAGTAAATCTAAATTGCCATCCAAAATCAAAGTCCTTGCAGATGACAGCTTGTCTTCCTGTTGTTGGCTTGTTATATACAACAGAGGAACACTTCACTCGCAGGCTTTGCAGAAATAATTTAGTTTGTTTTCAGACTGTCCTTTATCCTGAAATATCTAACTATTTGGCTGTTTGTTTGTTTTTAAGTCACTGAGTCTATTATAGTAGTGTCATGGTACTGGGTCGTTGACACAGGCTTCTGTGTTTTGGACCGTTTGCATCATGTTAAATTCATTTTTTGATTTTGAGAAGTGAACCTCTTTTCTGTATTTTATTATGTTGGGTTTTCTTGTTTAGTTCGTGTGAATAGAAATGGTTGAGTTTGGTAATTCCTGGTAATTTTCCTGCTATATTATTAGACGTATCTAGTTTAGTTTTAAGTTAATTTAGGGTTATCAGTTTATGTTTCAGCTTCCTTGGTCTGTTATTTCTGTTTTGTTCCTTAGTGACCCCTCCTGTCTGTCATGTCTCTCGCCCTCTCTCTCTCGCTCTCTCTTTCTCTCTCGCTCTCTCTCTAGTCCCTGTCATGTCTCTCGCTCTCTCTGTCCCTCTCATCTCTGTCATATCTCTTTGCTGTCTCCATGTTTTCCTCCCTGTGTTTCATCCTTTGTCTCCCACAGTCTGTTGTGTGTTTCCATGTTTGTTTATCTCCGTCTTCGTGTCAAGCTTGTGTGTCCTTGTCTGAGTCTTGTTTTGCGTGTTACTTCCTGTTTTATTTTTGACAGTCCCTCGTCTCATGTGCATTGTGTTCCGTTTCGCTTCCCCTGTCGAATTATGCCTGATTTGAAAAAAATTCACCATAATGACAAAGTGATTGAAATTCTTGCAAATTTATTTTAAAACTAAACAAACATATAACATGTGCATGTATTCACAGCCTTTGCCATAACACTCAAAAATGAGCTCAGGTACATCCTGTTTTCACTGATGATCGATCAGACTTTTCTACAACTTGATTCGAGTCCACATGTGGTAAATTCAGTTGACTGGACATGATTTGGAAAGGCACACATTTGTATGTATAAAGTCCCATAGTTGACAGTGCATGTCAGACCACAAACCAACCCAGGAAGTCCAAGGCATTATCTGCAGACCTTCGAGACAGGATTGTATCAAGTCACAGATCTGGGGAATGGTACAGTAACATTTCTCCAGCACTGAAGGTCCTGTCATCTGGTCATCTGTAAATGGAAGACGTTTAGAACACCAGGGCTCTTCCTAGATCTGGCTGCCCGACCAGTATGAGTGACTCTGACAGAGATCCAGCATTGCTCTGTGGAGAGAGGAGAACCTTCCATAAGGATAACCATTTCTGAAACTCCACCATCAGACCTGTAGTGGTGAATCGGTAAAAGGCACATGACAGTCCATTTGGTATTTGCTAAAATGCACTTGAAGGATCCTCAGACCAGATTGAATTTTTTGGGCTGAATGCCAAGAGTCATGTCTGAAGGACTCTGGGCACTGCTCATCACCTGGCCAATACCAGTGCTACGCCATGCTACAGTGAAGCATTGTGGTGGCAGCATCATCTTCTAGGGATGTTTTTTGGCAGCTGGAACTGGGAGACTAGTCAGGGTCAAGGGAAAGATAAATGGAGCAATGTACAGAGAGCCTCCTCTAGAGCGCTCTGGACCTTGGACTGGAGCGAAGGTTCAGCTTCCAACAGGACAACGACACACTGCAACGATAACAAAGGAGTCGGAGACCACTCTGTGAATTTCTTTGGCCCATCCATAGCTCAGGCTTGAACCCGACTGAACATCTCTAGGCTGTGCAGGATGCTCCCTATCCAACTTGATGGATCTTGAGAGGAAACTGCCCAAAAATAGGTATGCCAAGCTTGTAGCATTATTCTCAAAAAGACTTGAGGCTGTAATTGCTAGCAAAGGTGCTTCAATAAAGAATACCTATGTAAATGCTATATTTTTGTTTTGTATTTTCAACAAATCTGCAGGAATTTCAAGCCAACTTTTTTCACACTGTCATTGTGTAGAATCATGAGGAGAATGTTTTTTTAAATACATTTTGGAATAAGGCTGTTATGTGTCAAAGTATGGAACAAGTGAAGCAGTATGAATACTTTATGGATGCACTGTATCATTCAAAACATTAGTTTCCCACACTTTCTACAGGTCTGCCAAGTGATGATTGGTTGGTTTGGATCCTGTAGCTCTGTAGCTTCACCTGGTCACTGGGTCAGTGAGTGTTGAGGCCATTGTATTCTTCAGTCACATCATTATTTCTATTTTTGAAACACCAATGCACAAACACACAGTGTCATTTTTTGTAACCACTATAGAGGTTGACAGTGATACACCCCCTGTCACCGGCACTACTAGCCTGCCGGGGAGCTATTGATTGGCCCTGACAGAACCAATTACATTCAGTGACAGATAGAGACATGGAGCTGTCCACAGGGAGGAGGCAATAGTGAGAGTGAGACAGTTTCACTCTCTTGCATTTGATAAACAGAAAATAAAAGTCAAAGGAACATAGAATAGACACACCTATATTTATCTATGGCAGCTGGACAACTGCTTTAATTTGCATCTCTTTTCACTTTGTTTGAATATGATTACATTTTATTGTAGTTCCAGCATAACATCTAAGTTTAGGTATGAATGCTGATTTGTTTTGATGCTTTAAGAACTTTGAAAACATACAATATACATTCAGCTGTGCAAGAAAATATTCCAAATTAAAATACAAATAAACTAGTCCCAGTTTTGAGCATTGCAGTGTCCCCTGCATCAATCTGCCATCTGAGTGAAAGTTAAAGTGGCCTCATGAGCATGAAACATTCACCACCTGTTGCCTGAAACGGTAGATCTAAAATCTGTGTACTCTGTGTGAAGGCTGTGAACAGCTCAAATTATCTACAGAACAATAATCTACACCTTCTAATTTCAGTCATTTTCACCTATGTGTGACAAAATGCATTGTTTCCAGCCTCTGATTATCATTTCAGACACGAGCACAAAATCACACAGCTACAGCAGAAACACAAGTTGCTGCATGAAAACAATCATTTAACAATATGTCTTGTTAAAAATGTGTCTACCTAATCTACAGGGTGTATGACTACCAGCGTGTGCCAGCTTCCTTTTCTCCCCTACCCCTGGGACCCAGTCTTGCCAAGCGATCCCGTTCCTCTTCCTACTCCTCTGGGCACAGACGCAGCCGAGACAGAACCCACTCCAAAAGCTCCAGAGCCCACTCTACTAGTTCAGCCACAGCCAAGTGTGAGCAATATGAATGAGATGTCACTGAGAAAAAACAAACAAACAAATGAAAAAAACTAAACAGCTTTATTCTACATCTTACATTAGACGAGTTGGATAATGTAGGTTCCCACAGTTTGCCTAAAACAATGGTGTACACAGTTGTAAAACTCATGTATGCATTTAAACTTACATGCTTAATAAATATATCTTATAAAAAAGAAACCATGCATGTTACAGTGGCACACTTTTGTAGTTTTGTCTCTCTACACCACCACAGTGAACTTTAAAATCAAGCAATCAATTGGAGTGCAGACTTTGAGCTTTAATTCAAGGGGTTGAACAAAACCATAGCATTAATTGTTTAGAAATTACAGCAATTTCTAGTCCTCCATTTTCTCAGAGTTAATTAGACAGTTGACTGACAAGAAGTTTCACGGCCCGTTCTCTCGTTTTTCCATGACAAGCAGATGAAAGATCTAGAGTTGTTTAAAAGTATTGAACCTGAATTTGGTAGCTGTTCACGGGGATGCTCAATATAAGGTCAAAACAGATGTAATGGCTGAACCAAACAGTTGATTCAGAGGCAGAATAAAATTCTTTGGACAGAATAAATCATGATTAACTTGTACTGGAATGATAGGAATAGAAAAGTTCAGAGGAGAAACGGAACATTTCATGATCTGAAGCATCCCTCATGTATGTCCAATATGGCATTATGGCATGGCCATGCGTGGCAGTGGAACTGGATCACTACTGTTAATTGATGATGTGACTGCTGATAGAAGTAGCAATGAATTCTGAAGTGTGCAGGTGCTCAGATTCAGCCAAATACTGCAAAACTGATCAGAGCCTCACAGTCCAAATGGAAAATGAACTAAAGCCTACTGCAAAAAGCAAAGAAATGGCATATTCTTCAATGGCTGGGTCAGTCACCTGATTTCAACACAAGAGCTGAAGAGCATGCTTTTCAGTTACTGAAGATAAAACTGAATGGAGAGACCCAAACATAAGCAGCAACTTCAAACGCCTGCATAAAATCCTTGCAGAGCATGTCAAGGGAGGAAATGCAACTTTTGATGATGTCCATGGGTTTTTGACCCCCGTAGATCAGACTGAAATGGATTTTCTTCCAACAGATTTAACAGTTGCTGCAATGCTTTTGTCAAACCCTTTGAATAAAAACCTGATGGTCTGCATCTCAATCACATCTTAATTTATTTGAACTCTACTGTGGCGATGTACAGAGATGAAATTACATGTATAAATGCATATTTCTCTAAATATTTATGGACCTAACTGTATATTGTTCCAGTGTCCTCACGGAGGTCTCACACTAGCTCAAGTACATTCAGAATTCTTTCCAAAGATGTTTCCAGGTCGTGTAATTTCCTAATGTCACTTACATTTTCTCGCTCTCTCTGTCCTTGCAGTGGGGATGGAGGAGTTGCAGGTGATTAAAAAGGAGCTGACTCTGATAAAGACACAGATCGATGGGCTGCTTGACAGTCTTGACAGGATGGACACACAGAGGAATGACCATAAAGGTGAGACACTCATTCAGAAAGACAGTGGAGTCGGGTGGCTGTGAGATCGAATGATAGATAATCTATTTGCACATCAGAATCATTTTAAGGAGGTCTCCGGCGATATGCTGCATTCAGATTCCTGCTTGATTAGCTCCTCCAGTCACAACCCCAATCAAAATGATTCAGGATCTGTATTGCAGGGAAACTGGGGGATGGGAATGCACTGCATGGATGGAGCCACTCTTATTTTACCTGACAAATCAATTATTTTCCTTCAGTCAGGATTTTTTAAAAAGTTGAATCCAGGCGGACATAGGCTGTGGGGGGCGAGGTGTATAGATTTATGGTTGGGATCAAATTATGGAACATGCTGAACAAACAGTGTGGTTGAAGTAACTGACTGATGAGACTTCTGCAAATGCAAATAATCAAGTACTGTGCACGGCAGCAGATTGCTACACACAGAGGTAAATGATGTTGCTGCCCTCATGTGGACATCTGAAGGTCATTGCAGCTGGCTTCAAGAAAACAGCTCAGGAAACAAAGGACAAAGCTTTATTGTTCTCCTTAAGGAAATAATTTTAGCCACTGACTTTATTACACTGACCATAACTGAAACACTGAGTTTACACCACTCAATTGATGCAGTTCAACCCCTCAGTCGCTGCTATACTTAAATGTTGTTGACTGAAGACAGTACCCTAACCTTGAAACCATTATCACCACATCAGACTGAAAAAACAGTCCTGGACAACCTGCGTTTTAGTATCTGTGGATTTGCACCCGCACACGTCTATGTTAAAACTCTCCTGTCTACTTTGATTGACCTTGGCTGATAGATAGCTTTCATCTTTATATTAATTTATCTCCAGCTTTGCTTCATTCCCCTGTCCCTCACTGTCTAGCCTTGCCATCTCTCATCTCCCTCTCACTATCATCACATCTGTCCTTCATCTTGTCACTCCCACTCCTTTTTCTGCCTGTCATCTAGTATAAAATCAGAGAACACGAATTTTCTTCAATACGCCGCGCGAAAAGCAATTAAGCTCAAATAAAACTGCGAATGTCATATGTGCATATGTTTATTTTTTTATTTTTTTCCAGGGTCTCCACTGAGAGAGGATAGTCCAGTTGGCTCACCATATGCTGCATCACCCAGCAGCCCAGAGCACTCCCTTTCCTCCCTCTCCCCTCCTAGTTCCCGCCATCGAATTCACAAGGAGAGCCCTGACCTGAGAGAGCCTGACGATGACCACCACACGGTAAATGTTGCTTATAAAGCATATGCTAGTTTAAGGGGATGCTGATGCCATGACCAAAAAAATTTATTTTTAAAAAAGTTTAATACTTTGTCTGAAACATTATTTTGATCTTTGTTAGGGTTACATTTTGTGACTATGGATGGACAGTAATGTTAGACTCTAATTGATATTATTTTAAGAAAACACTGTTTTTACTTGAAAATCATACAGGCAAGAAGCCCACATGTTTCAGTCTTATAAGGGGCTTGGACATTAAGCAAGACTTTGCTTCTTGAAATCAGTCTATACTGACATAACAAAATTTTCCTGAGTCATTCTGAGCTGGCAGTTAATGAAACGCCTTCTTTGTTTCCCTCCCACTGTCTGTCTGCCTGTTTGTCTGTCACAGATGAGCAACCACAGCTCTGACCCTGAGGAGGAAATATGAAGGAGGAATGTGAGAAACGTAAAAGACATGGATAAGGTGCCAAACATGGAGGAAGAGAACCTGAACTATCAGGCTAACACCCATATCAAAAGCTCAACATAGGGTGCACATATCAAATAACATAATGCATTTAATTGAATCATAGCAACTTGTTTAAACGTGACCATGATCCAGATACAGGTGACTTTTGAGAAGCAAGCACACATACATATGACTGACCAGAACTTGACAGGTTTACCTAAGAGAGTGAGAGAGAGACCGTGACCTTGCTGTAACAAAATAAACAAATCAGAATGATGAATTTATGAATTTTCTACTGTTTGAGTGAGTTTGCACCAACAGCAACACCCCAGCATGACTCACAATGTTTCATACGAATCATTAAATCATTTTAAAACAAACCAACCAGTTTATTTTGCTCACGTCATAGACGCTATAAAAGATGGACATAGCTACCGTGATGTCACACACTGGTTTCTGAAGTCCTGTTTTGAAGCCTGGAGATGAGCATTTGGCAGCTTCACCATCTTGGTTGCAGATAACTGGAGAGTGATATCTCACTTGTTAATGAGCGTGCGATTTCGTACCACAGATAAGCCTCCATTTTGAAACACAGTATTACCCAGATTTATAAAACAGACAATTTTTTTTTGAAATTCAATATGACCCAAAATGAGTGACAGAGTCCATAACAAACTGAGCAGAAATGTGTTTACAGGGGTCAAGTCAGAAAGTCATTTTCCCATGGACTTCTAAAGGACCGCAAGTCTTTTTGCATTCACACTGGTGTCTATCAGATAGTATGCAGGTTTTCAAGCACTTCCACATTGGTTTAATTTTTCATTTTACATTTCACATTGTACTTTTGACCATGCATGGCTCACACTGTTTTTTTTTCTTTGCTTTTATGAAAACAGGTGACATACATTAAAGTCAGACTATACACACAGTAATCATTTATAAATAGTGTTAATGTGAGTGTTTCTACAGCTGCTTCATCATTTTGTTTGGGTTTTTTCTTTCTCCCTGGAAACAGCAAAATAATTCAGTGTTACAGAATGTCAAAAGGCCTTAAGGACCTTGAAGTAGATCATGCACAAAACACATAGGATTAGATATTAATAAAGCATGGGCTTTTTTGAACCATGTAAACATGCCGCTTTTTGCAAAAAGGGACTATAACTGGAATATTGTGTGGACATTATAACAAAAATGAACTCGTGTATCTTCAAGTATTCTAAAACCTGCACACTCTCAATTGAGCTCTTTCATTTTTTCATGCTTAACTCATATTTTTCAGATATCAGAATTTAGCTGGATAATCACTCAGGAGATAAATGGTTTGTTTTCCACCTGTAGGTATGAGTATGAATGATATACTATACCCGTTAAGTATTTTCAGAAAGAAAGAGTATTTTATCTCCTTTAAGTGTATTAGAGTAATGTTATAACTCTCTTCCTCTATGTATTAGACACTTTAAGATGTGCAAAGACCCAGGTCAGTGTAATAATGTGTATTATTGTATACTTTACTGTAATTGTTTAGCCGTACGATTTAAATCTTGCTTTAGAGACTTCTTGTGTGTTTTTTAAAGCAAATAATGATGTTATTATAATTCCTATGGTGTTACATGTTTTTGTTTGCATTCTTAAGATATTGCCAAGTGGAAATACTCATTGTCACTGTAGTAAAAGTATTTTCATATTGAGTATAAACATTATTTGTGGTGTTGTGTTTTTATTCTGAAAGACGGAAGCAAAAGCAGACATTTGATAAGACTTTCCAGCAGCCTGTGAATTTCTGCTGAGTCAAGACACTGAAACAAAATATGACTCATTTTTTATATATGTCAGAGTTTGAAAAACTAAAATCTACCTGCAGCCTTTCCACCAGCAGCTGTCTCTTTAGAAAGCTGGCTTAGCCTGGGGGAGATCATCAAGAGAGAAAGGGAATGCTTTACTGAGCTGAGATATGGAGGCCACATGTGGGGAAAATGGCCAGGTTTCAGTTTAATTTAGGCTATAGGTCACAAGGGCATGAAAGTGTACTAAAAACTAAGAAATGCAATAATGTTTTCCTCTCTTTTTCTCATCAGTAATAATGTGAATGATTAATAAACAAACATTGAGTGAAGACATGAAATGTAGCCATATAGGACAGCCTGGTGATTTTCAGTGATTGCTGATGCACATTAACCACATTGCTGCCTTGTGCTCTAATGTCAGCATGTACCTGATGATACAGTTTGATATGGAAGCATCAGAAAAAAGAAAAGAAAAAAAAACAGCATTCACCACTATAGTCAACAAGCCTTTATATTTGACAACTCTGATGCTGAAGTCCAGGAGCTGAATTTGAAGCTGGAGGTTAGGCTTGAGTGAGTCATATAAAATAATTTTGTGAATATTTTTTTGTGAAATTCAAGCAGGGGGAAGATATAAGAATACTAAGGACTTTGTTACTTTTAATGCCATTTACGAGCTAATCTGCTCGGCCCCAGAGGAACCCACTTTAATCATCCAAGTTCAAAGTGGTGAAAAAGTAGTGTGACAAAAGGAGCTCTTGCATAACAAGCGTGCTGTTGACAAAAAGATAAGCACATGTGTATTGAATGTCAAACTGGAGAGGACAGTGTCCAGAAGTTTGTGGGGGTTTTAAAATAAAGATCTGAAGTTGGTACATATACCATAAAGTTACATTACACAGTGAAACGCTGCAAACCCTTTATTTCTATCCATCAGTGCTCATGTGTGCATCCAGGCTGCAGCAACTGAAGAGTCAGATTTTTCCTGATAATAAGGTAAGTGTAACATTTTAAGAAATACATGATAAAATTGAAGATTTGTGATTTTTAAATAAAGTAAAACAGCAGTACATAGTCGATATATTGCTATATACTGGCTGAGGTGACACTGGTTTTAGTCAACAGTCCAGTATCAAATATAACAAATTATGCTGTTTTTCATTATTGAACACGGACTTGTGGCAAATTTAAACCGAGGGTTCTGTTGTGTTTGCTGTCTAAAATCTTTAAAGCGCCAAAGATAATTAAACATTGGAAGAACTCAGTGGTGTTTTAAGAAAACTACACAGGCACCAATATCTCATTTGTATTATGCAAATGTATGGATATTGTTTTATCTTAATATTACTGTTTAATGTGATTCCTCCATATTAAAGCTGCTCTGTTTAAAGTTCTATGTCCTCGGTCTGTAGCTCACAGCAATGGCAGGATCACCTAGTCCTCTGACCACACATGTGCTGAACACCGCAATGGGTGTCCCCGGGTCAAATATGGCCCTCAGCCTTTATCAACAAGACCCCTCCACAAACACCTGGAATTTAATTACCACCGGGTAAGAACCTGGGGGAAAAAAAGCACCACCAAGAAAACTATAATTATTTGAAAATCTCAAACATTGCTGTAAAAGTTGATGTCTTTGTGCCAAGCTCTTCAGTCTAATGCTGTTTGAACAGGACCACTAATGATGATGGACGTTGCCCTGAACTTATTGCAAAACAATCCTTTACATCTGGTGTGTACAAAATGCATTTTGAGACGGCTCAGTATTGGGCGAGCATGGGACAGACCTGCTTTTACCCCTATGTTGAGGTGAGGAAAGGTTTAAACTGTTGATATCTCACAATTTATTTGTTGTGTAATTACATTTTTTTTAGACTAAATCAGCAAATTTGTGTTCTTTCTGTTTTCTTTTTCCTTTTTGCAGATTGTCTTCACCATAAATGACCCAGGGCAAAAGTACCATATCCCTCTGCTTCTGAGTCGTTTCTCTTACAGTACATACAGAGGGAGTTAGAGCTGGAGCAAGAAGAACCTACTGAGACTACTCCACCTGTCAGCTGTTTGACACATCAGAGGCAGATCCATGATGGCACTGAATGAACCGTTACACTCAATTTCAATCATTCTTTTGTTCTAATCGTGCCACAAGACTTTAGTCTGCAATATCAACTATTGTAAGGCGTTATTTTAAGACATGTAACGTCTAAAGTACCAAATAATCCATCTCTCTAAATCACTTCTGTATTTGATACAAATGTAAACAAATACATATCGATTGATAAATTGTTTCACATATGTGAAAACTGAGGGTATATCATCACAAGAACCCTAAATCACTGTAGAATAAATTTAAGCTTTTTTATATTTCCAGTTCCTTCTTCCAGTATTACCCCTATGAGGTCTAAGTAATTATTGGTGGTAACTTTAGCCACAGCCCTACCCTAACCCTATATTTTGGAGTAAAATCAAACGGATTTATTGGGGAAAATGTTATATATAAATGTTATAATGACTGCCAAGACTTGGGAGAATAAAATATATAACTTCAGAGGCATAATGATACAATGCACGCCTGTGTGATCCTGACTCTCTGATTGATTCGTCGAGCCTGTCGGATCTGTTTTTCTGATGTCGATTATCCTTCCTTCAGTTAGGCAGGGCCTATCCTGTGATAGCAGTTTAGTGTGCATTTTACTGCGATACCCCATCCAAGTTTTTGACTTTTAGGGCAGTTTTACGGTTATAAAAAATGGCAGACGAAGAATTAGAGGCGATTAGGCGTCAAAGAATGGCGGAGCTACAGGCAAAGCAAGGGGTAAGGACCGAATAGGGACTGGGAAAGCATGGTTTCACCCGCCTTATATGGAGATGCTGAGTTCATTATACTGCTAGCTAGTGTAGCTAAAAAAACACACCACTGCTCGTCTTGGTTAACTCTCACTTAAGGGATATACACAGCTTACTTAATGAGGCACATTTGGTGCACATGATATTTGCTTCTGGATGTGTTAACATCGCCATACTGCTAGCTTTGTGTCAGTCAGCGCACACCCCTCTGAAAATCAAAGCGCTGGCTTCTTGGAACAAAATTGAACGCATTTTTAAACGTGTTACTGATGGAGTGGTCGTTGTGGTTCCTCCTTTATTCGGCTAATTTGTGTGTGTGCGTGTTTTTTGTTTTAATCTAAACTTTGACATTAGCACAGCATGTGAGTAAGCGGCAGTATTTTATGACGTGGTCGCTGACTGTCAATAGTCTAACACATTGTTATGTCAGAAATACTTATTTATACTAATTCACATGCAGTGCACTGATTAGAACCTGTATAGACATTAAAAAGCCAGCACTCTAAAGTGCTCATGTGTTTGGATTTCTGTCATTCTTTTTGAAAACATTTTACACTCATTCATTTATATTTTTATGTATTTTGTGACCGCAAAAAATACAGCGATTGCTGGGTTTTAATGCTCAGGGTTGATGATATCCAACTTGCCTCAAGAAGACTTTAATAGGACCTTTTTGCCTACTAAAAAAATCTGTCGTATGGCTTTTGTTTGTTTGTTGACAGCAGTCTAACTTTATTTGTTACAAAATAAAGAGAGTATATTGGACCTTAAAAAATATCCAAAAAGCAACAAATTTGGGGAAATCCACTTTGTAAACACACCTGGATAAAAGATAAGCCATTATGGTATACTTTGCTATACTGCTTTAAGTAGAATATGGAATTTATCAAAAACAAAACAAAGAAACTTGGAAACATAACTAAAGATGGTGCTTCTTCTGCCATCAGACCTGGTTTTCCTGATTAGGATAACTCAGGGGTCACCAACATGGTGCCCGCGGGCACCAGGTAGCCCGCAAGGACCATATGAGTAGCCCCCTGTTCTAAAAATAGCTCACTATAACAACTTGCCAGTAAGCTGCATCTGTTTTTAGTTTTTGTTGCTATTTTTTTTAAATCACAATTGCATTGGTATCAATTTGTTAGAGGTAATATATATTTAAAAAAATGTTTATTATTAAATATTAGATCAGTGCTAGCTGGTCTCCACGGAAACCGTTGCCATAATCAGTGTCTTTACATAGATGAATATCATTAATTAATGATAACATATAATTAAAGTTAAATTGAGGAAATTTGTTATTTCAGAAGTGTGTGTCAAACTGGTAGCCCTTCACATTAATCAGTACCAAAGAAGTAGCTCTCACTTTCAAAAAGGTTGGTGACCCCTGGGATAACTTGTGAACACATACCTGCTTTGAAAATGCTTGTGCACAATCTTTGATCTCTTATCTAAGACATTTTCTTGTATGCAAACATTACTAGTTTGAAATATGAACATATTCCAGTTTCATCAAACAATAATTACCAACATCAAATTACTGTTTGATGGATGGAATAAAATAAAATGTCCACCAATTAGCTGAGTGTATAAATAAAATCTGTATTTAATGATGCTGTCCTGTATACTTCCAGGAAGGTAATAATCAGCAAGCAGAGGAGGCCAAACAAAGGTACGATGGGAAGTTTATCTAAAAAGAAACTACTTTGATTGAATTTTTCCTGTATACAGTACTTGTACTTGCACAAAGGACTGTTTTTTTGTTGTTTGTTTTTGTTTTTATTATTCAAATTCACTTGAAAAAATATTTGTGCATGTATATATCATTGTGGATACATACATGCACAGAAAGTACTTTGAAAAAACTTTGTTTTAAACACCATGAATCTATTAAGACTAACTGTTATATGCCGTAAATATCACACTTTTTTGTAACTGAGACAAAATATTTCCATGAAGCAGAAATGCGTATATGTTCCTTTTAATTGAATATATATTTTTCTATTTAATTAAATATTATTTATTAAATAGAAAATTAAATATTATAGTGCCATATCACAATAACAGTCACTTCAAGGCACTTAATATTGTAATGTAAAGACCCTACATTAATATGGAGAAACTCCAACAATTAGATGACCCCCAATGAGCAAGCACGGAAAGTTCTGACATATATAATATCAAAACTTTCAGTGTGGCTGACCAACCTGGTATTCTTACTGCTTATCTTCTATATAAATGCCACATCTTTTGTTTTCTTTTAGCTGGTCTCAGTTGACCAGTGTAGTTGTTTTCTAATTACAGGGAAACAGAAATGAGGAACTCTATATTGGCTCAAGTTCTAGACCAGTCTGCCCGTGCGAGATGTAAGCATGGTTTCATATTTATCTTTCATCTTAATAAAACTCCCCTTTGGAAATGGTTCTGTCTCATTTTATTTTTTTTATTTTTTATTTTTTAGTGAGCAATCTTGCCTTGGTGAAGCCAGACAAGGCAAATGCAGTTGAAAACTATCTCATTCAAATGGCTCGTTTTGGAAAGCTGGGAGGAAAGGTAAGAAAGTACACCCCACCATTCAGTATCTTGTAGAATCAGCTTTAGTAGTAATAAGTTGAAGCAATCATTTTCTCACATCATTGTGGAGGAATTTCACCCCCACTCTTCTTTACAATGTTTCTTCAGTTGCTTTGGGGTTTGTGGGCATTCCTTTATGCACAGGAATTCAATCAGGTTGAGGTCTAGACTGTGACACTTTAGGGGGGGTTTTTTTTTTCGTTTTTTTTTTTTTCTTTCAGTTTTTCTGTTGTT
>VURO01002302.1:128404-141275 GCA_015108175.1 Pelvicachromis taeniatus
TTTTTTCTTTCAGTCATTCTGTTGTAGATTTGCTGCTGTGCTTGGCATCATTATTCTATTGTGTGACCCACAATCAGATTTGGCACTAGGATATTTCCGTGTACAGTGGAGTTCGCAGGTAACTTAACTGCAAGGTGCCTGTGCCCTGTGGCTGCGAAATAAATCCAAGTCTTCACCTGTCCATCAAATATTTTGGTGGAATTTGCTGGACAGATGATGGTGGCAGTTTCTTAACACACCTGGATGCTCCAGGCCAGCAGTGCCAAAGCTTCTGATTTCAGAGGTGGTCACACTTGCTGACGATCATTTACACTCTTGCTGCTTCCTGAGGAAGCAGCAAGAGTGTACTTAGTTTTTCACAGGACTCTATGCATTCCTGTCAAAACTTTTTTTTTTTTTTTTTCAAATGACTTGAACTTGTAATGCTTCTAGCACAGCATGTTGATTCTTCTATAATGCCAGCAAAGCAATAAACACACTTCCTTATTTGTCAGATTACAGAATCAGGCTTGATTGAGATCCTAGAAAAAGTCAGTCAACAAACAGAAAAAAAGACAACCGTTACAGTAAGTGGCTCTGAAATGTCACATACATTAGATTGTTTTGCTCTGTAATTTATCTGTATTACATTTCTAATATACTCTACCTGACAGTTCAACAGACGGAGAGTGATGGACTCGGATGATGAGGACGACTAACTTTCGACAGGAACTCTGGAATGAGCAGCGAAATCAGAGCAGTTGACGTGCTTTGCTGGGACTCTGACAGGATCTCTGACTAGTGCGTTCCTGTTAGCTAAACCCTGAGATGCCACACTCTAGCTGCTGTGTGTCTTTGGAAACTACCAACCAAGATGAAAAACATGGACATTTGATATTGCAGCATTTGGTGGGATTGTTCAACACAATGTCAAATAACATTTTCTTTTGTAAATTCTTCAGTCAAGATGCTACAAATTTCTACTGCTTATCTGACAGCTCATGGCACTGTTTGACTCTCCTAGTCCTTCTCAGTAGTTTCCTTTATTTTCACCACAGTTCATGCATTTTCTTCAAACATCAGAAACTAGTTCAACTGCAGAACATACTGATGTTAATGCATTTTATGTGGTCTACTCTTTAATTGCAATTTAGGCTTCTATC
This sequence comes from Pelvicachromis taeniatus, assembly GCA_015108175.1. Taxonomy (NCBI): domain Eukaryota; kingdom Metazoa; phylum Chordata; class Actinopteri; order Cichliformes; family Cichlidae; genus Pelvicachromis; species Pelvicachromis taeniatus. The sequence goes on from VURO01002302.1 coordinate 129,547, forward strand.
CCATTAGATGTTATTCTTGGATTCTTGTTGCTGATGTGTACCTTGAGGGTTCACATATAAATTAAATGAGCCTTAAATTGAAATGTTTTTTTCCTTATTAGTGGACTGTTTCTAAAATTGTTCTTTATCATTTAAATGAGTGTTAAGGTTTCCATTTAGAATTGAACACAAATTGTATTCCACTGAATTGAACATCATATATCACAACATCAATACACAGCCATACAAAGGTACACTGTCAGTCTATGGATGAGGTGGATGATTGACTCTGGACTTTGTTGCTTGATAAATAAGTTCACATTTCGACTTTCATTTCAGAAGCAGGAGTTAACAGACTGCCAAATGTATCCTACTACTTTTGAAATAAAATGCATGATGGGGAAATGTGTTTTATGTTAATATACTTCATAATCTCTAGGGAAGTCTGTCCAAAGTCACTGTAGTCACCATGCTGACAGAATGCTGACTGCTTTTATTGGTATCAGTACCAATATTGATGTACAGTATAAGAAACCATTTAATGTACCTCAGTTGTTCATTACGTGTCAAATACAGAAACAGTACCTTTTTCAGCACTGAATCCTGCAGCTTTTCTCTATTTCACAATAGTCATTTTCTGTCTCTGAGCAGTTATGTTGACTTGAATTAACCCTAATACCGACGATAGATGGGGTCTGGGTTGGTCTTAGGCTTGCCTCATTTTCACACGACCGTGGTCAGATGATTTCTCATTGGCTATTTAGACTTCAGTACACACTCAACCCGACTCTGATTGGCGCTCGGATTACTCACATGTTCATCACTAACCAATCGGGTGAGTGCTAGGAAATGCTACAGTAAGTAAGTCGCAAGCAGCCACGCTGAGACTGCTAAACTCTGACAGGGGGTTGTACAGTGCGTTTTTAAAACATTCAGGTAGTCTTATTATTGGTTTATATGCATAGCCATGCCGGAGGACAGAACTGAGCAGCCACATATAGTTACATGTACTGCTCCAGTGAATATAGCTGTCATTAAATACTGTAAGTAACACCTCGACTTGTGTTTGAGTTAGCATTGTTTTGTTATGGTTGTATCATTTGGATTCAAGGGAAACTGACAGTGCCTGTGTCTCAATGTCCGACAGAATGTTGGCTATTTAAGGCCTCAATTACTGTCAATATTTATATTGTATTCTAATATCAGGCTGAGGACACCACGGTTGTGCACTCCATGTTAAAGCCTTCTTGCTTTTCAGGGGGGAAGAGAAATGAAGACTTAATTCTACCAATTAACTCATCTTTGAGCGTCACATTGCATCAAGACCAGGTATGTTAGTTAAAACGAAATCCCCACGAAGCCTGTGTCTATAAGAAAACACAGCTTTCTCTGTTTTCTCATTTCGTCGTGTGTCCCTGTCCAGAGCTGCAGAATAACTGCTGCTATGGCAGTAAGAGTTTACTTAATGGAGCCAAAGTCTCTATAAAATACACTATTAACAGATTATTCCATAACATTACTCTTAGTCTCAATTGGCAATGCCAGCCAGACTTTAAATATTTATCTGCTGTTGTAGTATTTGTAGTGTGAATTCAGTTATATTAAACTTTACCTGTCCACAACTATTAGATGTGCTACTAAAAGAATATTGGGGGAGAAAGTATTGCGACTCTGGAAGAAATTCTCTGCTATTCAGATTACAAACGAATGACATCACTTTTGCACTGTCCTTTGACACTGGGATACACATACATATACTGTGTTTTGTGCTTTTCAAATGTCTCCAGGCTTTAAAAATGGTCAGGCACAAGGACTGGACTGAAAATGTGTATACAAACATCCAATGTCCAAAGTAAAACTCTGAAAGAACTTCAGAATGCCTGGAGAACTATTGCTCAAAAGCACTCTTTAAAAAACTACAAAAAGGTCTTGCTTCTTTGAAACATAAAAGAAACAAACGACGGATGGTTCAAGATTTTTGCACACCACTGTAAATGCAGTTTGATACAGACTTACCTTGATTTCTTCTTCGGTTTAGCTGAAAACAACCACTACAGTTGCAACCAGCAGATCATTTCAAGAGGATCGTATATGGCTCAACGGTAAAGAGGAGGACATAACCCATCCCAGACTCCAGTCTTGTCTGAGAGAGAGTGAGTGTTGTGCATTATATTTGTAAAGTCATAGATCAGACAGAAAAAAGTGCATTTTACAATGTTGTTTCGTTTCTTTTTTTTAACTTTATATTTAGTTCGACGATTGGCACGGAAGAGGCGTAATGATGGAGACCCTGGCGTGGATTCAGCTAGTTTGTCACACAAAGTCCACATTTGCTCAGTTAACAACTTCCCCACTGCTGCCGGACTCGCCTCTTCAGCTGCTGGATTTGCTTGCCTGGGTGAGCTCGTCTGTGCTATAATGCACTTTTGCTAACATCTCCTTCTCCATCTTTCTTATAGTTGATATTGCTTCACATAGTCCCAGTGTCTTTTTTTTCTCTTGACTGTTCTGTGGTGCAGTTTACACTCTGGCTCGGGTGTTTGGAGTAGAGGGAGAGTTGTCTGGGATTGCTCGTCAAGGCTCAGGCAGCGCATGCCGGAGCATGCATGGAGGTTTCGTCCAGTGGATCATGGGAAACAAAGAGGATGGGAAGGACAGTCTAGCCCAGCAGGTGGAGCCAGAGACCCACTGGCCTGAGCTCAGAATCCTCGTACTAGTGGTAGGTCTGATTGTGGGTATAGGAGCATGAGACTAAATAAGTCAAAATAATGCTGATGAATTTGCGCTTTTACAAATGCAAAAGTTACATCAATTTGATGCACTTCTGTCACAGGCCAGTGCAGAGCGGAAGCCAGTAGGCAGCACCTCTGGAATGCAAACCAGTGTAAAAACAAGCTGCCTATTAAAGGTTTGTTCACCCTATACTGCAAATGTCAGAATTTTAATGTATATCAATTGGCACTACATTTAAACCCAGCTCACTAACACAACACATTCATCACTGTCATACCTGTGTCTGTGTGTGTCTGCATTAGCACCGCGCCAAATCTGTCGTCCCGGGCCGGATGGTAGAGATGACTGAAGCAATACAAAAAAAGGACTTTGCTGCATTTGCTGAACTAACCATGAAGGATAGTAACCAGTTTCATGCCACCTGCCTCGACACATACCCTCCTATCTTCTACCTCAATCAGGTTTCACAACAGATCATCAGCTTGGTCCATCGTTACAACAAGCATTACGGGGAGACGAGGGTGAGCAGCTTTTTCAGTGCAGTTACAGGGGAAATATCTGGGCACTGGACTTTATTCATTTATACATTTTTGTATTTACATTCATTTAATTACATTATTTTTTATGATGACACCATCCATCAAGTTTTCTTAACCACTCAAACAAATTGGGGTCACTGGGTAGCTGGAGCTTGTCCCAGCTGATATAGGGCAAGCGTTTGGTTTCACAGTGGACACGTTGCCAGTCCATCACTTAACACATACCACGCTTTCAGTGAAATAAAGAAAACTTAATTTCCTCATGGGTTAAAATAACCCGTATTTTTTTATGATGGTGTAAAGAAGATGTGAAAGTTGTGTGGTGGTTTTATACTGGAGAACAGGAAAATCTCCTTCCTTCTGCAATGGTCACATTCTGTGTATTATCTTTATAGGTGGCCTACACTTTTGATGCAGGGCCCAATGCTGTGATCTTCACTTTACAGCAGCATGTTCCTGAGTTTGTGCACGTCGTTCAACATTTCTTTCCCCCAGAAACCAACGGAGCAGAGTAAGTTGAAGGATGTTAAGCTCATTCCCTTTAAAATCCTTCCACAGCAATTAATTCATCTTTTAAAAAAAATCAACATTTAAATACGTATATATAGATATATACAGTGGAAAGTATTAGGTCTTTTCATGTAATCTCAAACTGATAAAGCAGACCTTTTGTCCATTAACCTAGTCTGAATCCTGTGAAACTGAAACTGTTTTGGTTTTGAAAATTCAAGAACTGAAATCACTTCTTACCAAAGTGTTCAAACCCTTTGCTGTTGCGTTCCACATTTTGATCAGGTGCATCCTGTCTGCTTGACATGTGTCTACAACAAGACTGTGGAAACCTATATGATTTGAGCACAGCTTACCAAGGCATGTACCTTTAAAGAAACAAATCATATTGCATTAAGGCCCGAAGTCCAGGAAACTGTAAAAACTGATCATAAAACTGTGGTCAAGAAAACCATTTTGGTTTTGAGTGTTCCCAGAAGTACAGTGAACTCAGTAGATTAACATGTCAAGCAAGAAAGGTCTTCTTCAGGGAGGCTGCTCTGACTGAACTTCAAAGGTCCTCAAGTTGTTGTGAAAAACCTTTCACAACCTTTGAGTTGAGTTGTGAAAACCTGCTGAAAGGACAGCTGACTGGTCAAATGATGCACACACTTAACTCCCTGGGCAGACCACTATGTCTGGCTAATACCATGCACTGCTTATTATCTTGCTGAAGGCATCCATAGAGTGAATCATGATGCCTGCATACTATTGGGGTCTTTCTCCACAGAAGGGACATGGAGACAGGGATGTAAGAATTCAGAAAGGTTTCATGAAGATAACCTGCTTCAAATTGCACACAACATGAAACCACAGAAATGGCTTCAGCTAGAAAGGACCTGCCTAGAAGAATAAATCCAGAGAAATGTCTATGAACATCTGAAGCTGCAAATGCTGCTAAATGGACTTCCACAAAGGACTTAATGTTGCATCTGAATAATGTTTTAGAACAAATGGTAGACTTGTACTTTTGCTTATTAAGGTGTATTTGCCTTCAGTCTCTTTTGAAATGTGTCACTGAGTGCTTCTTTCTTCTCTGCAGCTATATTAAGGGTCTTCCAGTCAATTGTGCTTCTCTTTCTGAGGAGCTGAAACAGGGTATTGGTCTGGAACCCATGCCAAAGGGAATAAACTACATAATTAGTACTAAGGTATTCATTCATATTTACCCACACAAACATTTACTCCAGCTTTTTATTATAAGCTTACTGTAAACAGCAGCTGAAAGATATAGAAGTTTTAGATTTAAATATGTTGATCCATCTAAACTGCACAAAGCTGCATTGATGTGTCTGCTGTAAGATTGCAAGAAGGTTCACATGTGTCTCTACATTACCTTTCAACATACTTTTACGAAACATTGTCTTGCATTGGTCCAGAGTGCACTGCTCTTTCAGTGCACGAGAGTGATTTGAATCTGTGACCTGTGAGTGCTTCATTTGAAAAGCTAACGTTTCCCAAGAAGCATGAATAAATGTATACATTTGAAGCTGTAAACACTCAGACACACATAATTAATCTGTCGTTTCATCTTCTTGTATTGCCTTCAAGGCTGGACCAGGCCCTTGTGTTGTAGAGGATCCCACTCAGCACCTGCTTTCATCTGATGGTTTTCCCCAAAAAATGATATGATTTTCTCCTGCAGCCCTGAAGGAGTGAGTTCTACTGAGCAATAGGAAAGCCAGTTTGACTTAGTCGCATATAGCTTTTATCGCAGCAATCCCAGACACCTTCCTCACAACAGCGGAAGATGATACTTCTCCCTTTAAATATTAAACTGTCCTGTTATGTCTGTTTTCATATCATCATTACTCCTTTGTGTTCTTTCATAGCTTTAATCATTTCGGCGTATCTGCAGGTAGATAGACACTGATGCTGCCTTGACTCTCTGGTAGTAAATAAGTGGAAACTCTTACGGTGAGCAATGCACTGAGTCATAAATACTGATCGGACTGGAGACCGGCGCTGCCCCATTGTTCTCTGACCTGTCTGGTTTGAATTATTGTGTGGACAGTTTTTTGTTTGTTCTTGTGAATCACCATTTCTGATCAACACTGCATATTTAATTCATGTCAATTTTATGGCACACAATAAAATATATTTTGGTCAAGATTTCATTTTTGTTTGTGTTTTTTGTCATTTCATCATCTGATTCTCAGCCAGATGAGAAATAATTCTCTATTCAATAATCTCAAACTTTAAAAGATGAACGAATAATTCTGGTATAAAAGCAGCAGAAAGGAAAACAAATGATGGAAAAGAAAAAAAAAAATCTTTGATGAAATTCTGGTAACCTAACAATCACCGCCTGTAAGTCGCACTATATCTTGTTTTTTTTTTTCCTTGTGTTAACAAGCGGGAGTTCTCGGTTCTTCCTCTTTCGCTGTAGCGTTGCATTTTTTCGAAATGACGCTTGAAGTGGGGATTGGCTAAGGCACAACAAGCCCCGCCCTCTGCCCTGCCCACCTGCACCCCTCAAATCTCGTAAAACGTTTTCTTCCTTGTAGAAACCATTATCACCGTCTGTAATCCACGACTGAGGATCTCCAGGGGGCTGCAGAGGTGCTGTTAGGTTAACATAATGGGGAAGATTGAGTGGGCGATGTGGGCTAATGAGCAGGCTTTGGCGTCGGGTCTAAGTGAGTATGAAAACTTTATTATTATGAAGAAAAAAGGAGGGGGGCGGGGAGTATTTAGCAAGGGAATTATACTTTTAGCTTCTTATCTAGTGTATTTACATAATATTTCTGACAGCATAATAAAGCGCAGTTTAACATCTGTGTGTGTGCAAACTGCCGGAGTGTATTTTTTAAATTTGATCTTCCTGTTTTCTTCTTTCAGTTCTCCTCACAGGAGGAATCGTAGGCGTTGCTGGACAGTTCAGAGGTTGGCAGTTTGCTGCTTATGCAGTGTATCCTTTATTTTCTGTTTTTTGTTTTATAAAATTGTGTCTGGATTTTGTCTTATTGGACTTTTTCTATGTTGTGAAAATAATAACATGCTAAGTAAGATTGTTAACTAACGGGGGAAAGTGCAGATGTCACAAAAATCTCTGGATTAGAAGTGATTTAAAGTATGTATTCAGTCTGCAGTTTTTAAACAGTAATTTTAATGCATACAGGAAGCTGAAATACTTATAACATGTAAATACATTATAGGCTACACAGCTAATACTAGGCTGATCTGGTCTGTATTGACGTGATAGATCAGATGAGGTGATTCATCTATCCTCCACTACATCCTAAACAGGCTCTGTTGGATTAAGGTGTGGTGATTGTGGAGGCCATTTTAAGTTCAAGAAACCAGTCTGAGATTGTGTGGTGCACTGCCCAAGTGAAATAAGCAATTACATTGTAGTCATGCAGGGAAACATATGCTCATTAACAATACTCAGAAAGGATGTTACATTCAAATGATACTGAAACAGTAATGATTCTTCAATTACTACTCCAAATTCTAACCCCACCATCTGATTGCTGCAGAAAGCGGGTCATCGCCAATCAACAGGCAACTTTTTTTTCCCAGCCACCCAGTTTTGATGAGCACATACCCACTGTGGGCTCTGTTTTGTTTTCTTAGCTGCACAAATTGCAATCTGTGTAGTCTAAAGCTGCAGACGACCATTTGCTGTTTTTGGCAGATTTTGTGCTCAGAGATCCCACATGTATTATGGATTTAACAGATTTGTACTTAATAATTTGACACGTTGACATACAAGAATGTTATTTCTTTTTATTGAGTATTGGCAAAAATACATCATGGGAAAGTACTTTCTTTTCCCCCAGTAGCTATTCTTATGAAATATGGACATATTCTCTGTTGTATTAGGAACAATCCTCTTATTCATTATTGTCTTTGCCTGCTGAACCTGCCCAGCATCACCAGTGTTTATCTAAATTTCACTTCTCAGACCTATCTCAGTGAGCATTCTTATCTGACCTCTTTTGGTCCAGTTGAGTTACTGCACTGTGTGTTAACTGATTATGATATATTGTTTCTGTTTTTGTGTCTGTGTGACACTTTGCATGCAAATAAAGAACATTATTTTAAAGAAAACACCTTGACGGATAACTAGTGCAGCCGGGGTGTTTGTCTGTCTACTTGAGTATCCCAGAAGCAAGAGGGCCAGGGGCACGAGCGTGGAGAGAACGTAAGCAAACACTGTTCGTTTGGATATGCGCTGGACTTTAATGGACAAGTTCTGTGATGATTGCTCATCATTGTGTCTTAATTTCTCTCAGGGGCCAGTACTGCTTCACTGTATGTGTAAAAGCCTTTGGACCACTGACCAGGAACTACTATGTCAGGGCATTTTTACATGCTGCGTGAGTTATCTCAGCCACAGTCTTTGCCAAACATCATTCCTGTCACTGTTGATTAGTCAAGGATTATGACTTGTTCTCTTTAGTTCTCTTTTCCTTAAAATCCCTTTTTTGGGTTGTTTTTATTTTTTCTCAGTATCTGTGTACCTGGAGGCTTTATGCTTGCCACTGTTCTTGGATGTGTCTGCCTTGGCATTGCCAGCCTCATCTACCTTGCAGTAAGTTTGCAGCTTTTTAACCTATTTTTCTTTCCTGTCCAACAAGTTAAACAACTTTTTGATCAAATTCTTAACTGAAGCAGGAAGTGGCCAGAAAGTGGAAACAAGGAAATAGCAACAAGGAAGAGAGTGTTTCGTTACTGGCACCTCTGTTGAAACATGGCCATGTAGTTATGAAATCTGAACAGTTAGGGGTGTGACTGAATTCCTCTACATCTCTGTGGATTTTGAAGCTTTCGAGGTTGCACTGTTTATTTTTGCATTTTCGAAACTACCGCAAGTGTCAAAGATAAGGGCCAGTAGAAATAATCTTCCTAATTTTCAGACTTGAACAATAACTTTCAGGCATGCCTAACTGAAAGTTGCTTAACTCATTCACAAGCCAGCCATTGTTGATTTGTCATTATCTTGCTTTGTAGGCAGCAATACGAGGCGAGCATTGGGAGCCCATTCTTCCACGGAAGGAGACCCGAAAACCAGTTGGAGAGAGCATCAAGAATCCTCCTCAGAATCCACCACCAAGACCTCCTCCAGAGATGCGCAGGAAACAAGCTGGCGACCTTGAAAAATCAGCCTATGACAACCCCATGCCAGTTACTGATGATGAATAACCAGTATAGCTTCAGTCCAGAACCAGTTACAGTTGGAGTTTACTGGATTATGTAACTCTGGATGAACAAGGTTTTTCTGAAGTTTAGTGTTTCTATTGACTGGGCAACAAGTTAGACACACACCTCCTTACCTCAACTTGGAGAAAAATGTGAGGAATAAATGAAGGAAATAATTTATTCAATGATGAAAGAAAAATCAGACAATAGAATATAAATGTAAACACTGTAGCTGCTAAGTGTCATCCGCGAGCAAATATTGTCAACTTGTTTTAAGTTGTTCTGCATCCACAATAGTTACACTGTGTTCTTAACCCTTTACGTATTTCTTAAAAAGCAGCTGATCCCAGTGCTGTTTAATAGGAATAAATGGACCTGCTGCTTTTGACTGTATCTGGCTGATATTAAGCCATTTATTAAACTTTTTGTTTGCGTTTTCAATGTGTTGTAAATAAACTCCTTTTATCCTTTGACTCATTATGTGTTGTAGGCGTGTTCTTTAAATCTGTATTCTACAAGGTTTCTCTGGTAAGTTATTTTAAGCAATGCAACTTCCCCGTTTCGCAAACGTACACAATTTCATTGTATTAGAATTTCCCATTCTTGTCTCAGCTGTTTCTTTCTCCTCCACTTTTTGTCATATTGCCATCAATTGTTTGCTTACAATGGGGAAAAAAAAATCTTAGAATCATTCATTTGGTTTAGGTGCTGGTTGTTGGACAAGTTCTGCATGTTTATGCTTTGTATTATTTCTTTTGTTAGACCTCAAGTTTGTGTGTGTGTGTATCTGTGTGTCACGGCTGACCTGTCAGGCAGCTGGTTATTGCTATAAATAGGCATCTGCTTATGAATAATGCATACTGTCAGATGGGTTTTGTGGATTCTGTGTGGAAACCACAGTAGTACAGTGGTTCGTCTTCATTTTAGTTTGGGGCCTAACACCAATGTACAGTATGTGATCTATTTAAAAGAGGCATTTTTAATTTATGTGTTGTATACAATTGTTTTTTTTACGTTTACAGCAGACATTGGTCTGCTGTGTTTACGTTTACGTAAATTTTCACGTTTTTGTTTTTTGCATGCTGGTAGAAAAGTTGTCTGTCTTGTTTATAAAGTTTGATGCAGGTTAATTCTGCCACCTCCTGTTCCACGAGAGAACTACAAACAGACTGCGGTGAGAAGTTGTGTTGCATTAGATTTTGATTCAAAGACAAAGTTATAAAGTACATTTATTTGATTAATTTGTTATTTTTCAAATAATTTAAAAGAAATGATAAACAACTTAGCTAAATTGTAATGTTCATGATTTTTTTAAATAATGAAATAAATGTGGAAAATGTAAAGAAACACACGACTTAACAAATGTCAAAATAAGTTGTGTCCAACTTGTATGAAATTCAGTTATAAGTAATCCAAACACATTTAACAAATTCTGATAACTTATCAATAATTCTGGCGCCATTAATTGCGCAAGTTGTTTAAATTGCATGGCTTTTAATGGCTTGGGTTGCGTATTCCCTAGTGGATATATTTATCTTGCTCTCCCATACTCTTTCTTGCTGGTTTGACAATTTATTGCCTGCCTGTTCCTGTTCTTACGTACTTTGTATATTGACTGTTTTATATTTATTGTTGCAATCCCTCATCTATCCTATGGAGGGCGGTAACACACGCAGAAGCGCAGAAACATTTCGAAGAAGAAGAAAAGGAACCCAATGGAATTCGTCCTCAGTTCATTGGTCTGCTGTGTCTGTCAGCTAGCAAAACAACAGTTTTAGTCGTTAATATTCAAGTGTATGTGCCTCATGAGTATTAGAGAATGTCTACCCGGGCTCTTCGAAGGCTTAAAGGGAAACAGCGAGGCCAGGAGGCGTTGGACTTTGGGGGTCTAACTTCGGGTGAGACCCCGGAGGAGCAGGCTGAGCCTGAAGAGGAGCGGTTGGACACGGCTAATGTTTCTCCTTCTTCTAACAAGAAAAGTGACGGCCGAAAGGCAAAGAAAAGCAAGGCTCAGAAAAATTTCAGCAACATTTACGAGTTGGTAAGGTGACCGTGTGTTCACCAAGTCGCTATTATGATGAAGTTAGCATAAAGTTAGTGTCTGTGTCTTAATGGCAGCTGTTTACGGCTAGCTCTCTCTGGGCTAGCCGTGTGACATGATGCCCAGCTGGCTGTCGCTTTAGAAAATCGTCCAAATGTAGGTTCTGTTTATACCCTTAGAGAGAACACCGACAGAAAAGGTCTGGTGTCTGTTTTCAGCGCGTCACTATTCTTTTAAAACTTACCTTTAAATTGCACTGTGCGGCACATGGACCGACTATCAATGTCGATGTGATTCCTTATCAACACGCATATAATCCAAGTGGTTTGGGAGTCGTACAGGCGCGGAAAAATGTGAATGTGTGTGTGTAATATAACAAACTAAAATCTACAGTGCTGTGAAAAAGTATCCTGATTTATTTTTTTCCCCATATTTGTTATACTAACATGTTTTTAGAAACGTTTGTTAATTTTGTACTTGCCACAACCAGGCTTGATTACTGTCAGACCTGTTGAGTCAATATATGACTTAAATGAAACTGAACCTGACAGACAAAGTGTAGTAGGTCTAAAGAAACTAAAGAACAGATCAGAAACAAAGTAATGATATCTATCTATCTATCTATCTATCTATCTATCTATCTATCTATCTATCTATCTATCTATCTATATCTCTATATATATATATATATATATATATATATATATATATATATATATCTCTATATATATCTCTATATA
>VURO01002306.1:0-14568 GCA_015108175.1 Pelvicachromis taeniatus
GATGAGAAATCACAGGTGTAAAGGATTAAAAATAATGCCGAGTTTTATGTTTAGTGTCACTTTTCCGGAAACCGGAAAAGTTAGCGCTGTCATTAATTGGGATATTCGTGGACTATGCCAAACATAAATGATAGATATCAACCTAAATATGTCATATGTCAAACACATGTCAAAGGGAAGGCATTTTTAAAAATTTTATTTTAGGCAAATATTGTGTATTATGTGACAATATCCCGATCACATTCGCACTCTACTAGAGTAGGTTTGCATTATTTACAGTTCTAAATAAATACATACATTTTATCTCTTATTTACATTTCTTCTGACTGGCTGTCCCTCACAAACACAATGTTTATCAGCCACGTTGGTGGGACATCTGTGCTCAGAGGCAGCGTGCCCAATATGGCCATATTAAGGATATTCACTCCCACCGACATTACCGAGCCAAGAGTAGAAAACACAGTCTGAGAGTTGAGTTCACGCTGAGTTTTAGGCTCACAGGCACACACTGACCTCTTACACTGTTTATGATATAAAAAAGACAAACGAAAAGCATAATAGATCACCTTTAAACTCACGTCCCATTTAAAGCCTTGGCATGATAATGTTCTTTTTTTACAATCCTGGAATAAAAAGAATTAGTTCATGTAATCACATTCAGTGGTAGAAGAGAAAAAGAACATTAGAAATAGCTGTAAACTAATGCTAACCCACGGTTTAACCATGAATGAATTATTGAACAGCCTGCTGGAAAATTTCAAGAGGCAAAAAAAAAAAAATGCTTTAAAGTGGCTGTAACATTTCATTTTGAAACTTATTTAATTTATAAGTACATTATTATGACCTATTATTATAAATTATCTATTATTACAGTGCTGTGCAAAAGTCCCAGCCCAACTGTATTTAAAAAAAAAAATTCTGGTCAAGTCAAGCTTTTGTTCTTCAGGCTTCTTGAAGGACATTCAAAACTTTTCTTTGGATGTTGGTTATCTTTTGTTATGTTTTCTGTCAAGAGGATCCCACTCTGCTTCAGTAATGTTAAGATGTGTGTTCTGGGGCAGCCAATCCACGACTGACTGTGTTCCATTGTGTGTTTTTTTCTATCCCAGTATGATTTTACTGCCTTCACAGTGTGTTTGGGATCATTGTCATGATACAAAATGAAGCCATTGGCAATCGGATGCTCTCCTCATGGTACTGCATGATGGATCTGACTGTACTTTTCTGGGTTCGTAATTCCATCAAATTTGACAACATCCCCAACACTACTGGCTGAAAAGCAGTCTCAAACATGACAGAGCCTATACCGTGTTTTACAGATGGCTGTAGGTGTTGTTGTACCTCTCAGCTGACACTCTGATGACAATTTGAACCAAAAATGTCAAATTTGGATTTATCACTGCATAAGACCTGTTGCCACTCATTTTCAGTCTAGCTCCTGTGTCATCACCCCTTTGTCCCTGCTAAGGATGGCTTCATGACAGCCATCTTTTCACTGAGACATTTCTGATAAAGCTTCAGTGAACAGTAGATGGATAACGTCTGCTTTAGATAGCTTTCTTTAGTCCTGACACTTTTTATTTTGTCCCCTCACGTGTCGTCCACACCATGCAGAGATATTCCAAGTTTTCTGCTAATAGTTCTTTGTTGGTGGGAAAAATACTATTTTATGTCTGTCAAACAGTATTATCTTTGGCATTCTTCAATGACTCATGAAAAACTGAAAACAAATGACAGGCTGCAGGTAACATAGCAACAATTTAAAATTCTTTACTAACTCGTCTTCTATGTGTAGACACAATGCTGGTTCATTCTGGAGTTAGGCGCCTTTTTAATGCTTGAATGATTCAGAGATCAGTGCCAAGTGGCTTACAAACAAAAAAACATTCCTCTGAAAATGATCGCGTACAAAGAGTGGACTATGACAACTTTGAAAGACCTTGAGAAAGCCTCAAGAACTATTTACCAAGAGCACTTTAACGATAACCCAACAGTCTGCGTCTTTGCAAGCAAACTATAAAGACATGACTGGTGGCTTCTGCGCAGTACTTTACATTGATGGCACTTTGAATAAATTGAATATCTCATTGAACTCTGATTGCAGGACTGCATCATCTCTGCTTGTGATTGGTCCCACTCACGAAATTACATTTTCAACCAGTAGATGTCAGTAGACATTCATCTAACTCTCTGAGGCAGCTGTGCAATTGAGCGAGTAGTGAATTATTTGGGTCTGGGTGCCAATTTATACAAATCACGAGCAGGAACCTGAATATCTGCACATCGAGTAATCACTCATCCTGTTTAGTCACGAATTCTCTCCCTGGGTAGCTGAAAAAAGAAATCACTTCAACAGGAAGGATTTGCTCAGGGGGACCAGCAGCCAGTAACTCTCAGACCTATGATGTCATGAGATCTAAAAGCTAAAGTCACCCTATAAAAAAAATCCATGTCTGTCTCATTTCAGGACTTCACAAAAATGTTTTGCTTGAGGTCGGCATAAGGAAATGAGCTTCATTTAAAAACAGTTTTATTAGTTCTGAGCCAAAATACACTACCTCATATCTAGAAAGTCCCTTGATCCTCTCACGCTAAGGTTCTTTTAACATCATCCTCCATTTCTGTGGATATTGCTTTTGCACTCTCCCGGGATTCACAGCTTTACCTCTTCCCACCTAGTTTGCTTGAAATAGAGCAAATCATAAATTGTCTTGCTGTTTTTCACTTGTTCAGTCTTGTTTCCCATTAACAGCGGACAATAGCACTTAAACAGGCCATTTGTAATCTGTCACACGATTACTCAGGTCGGCTGCTGGAAATTGGATAAAACATTGTGGAAAATTATGGATCTTTGGAAAAGGTCACTGCTATTAGAAGTTGTTACATATTGTTTCACTGCAGGTCCAAGAATCTGCTACCAGACTAAGGATTTTTGTATTATACCTGCTCCTATAAACCACTAATTAACAAAGGTGGGGAGATCAATCCAAATATCGATAGTATTGATATCGATGCTGGTATTGGTATCTGACTGATACTAGCAGAATAGGATACTTTGTTTCTGTCCTTTACGTTCAGGATACAGCATGCCGAATTGTGCTAAATTATTCTTATTGCTGGAAATGAAAAATTTCAACTTAAACATGCGCTGTGGAACATGTCTGAACTTTTTTGTGTTGACTGTCACATTTATTTTATAAATGTAGCCTATAGCACATTTAAACAACAGAAGCGGACTTACTGGAAAGTAAAACTCACATTAAAAGTGTCATCTCATGACACACTGACCTCCCCTACATAAGCTGTATAAGCTTTTTATAAGTTAAAGTATCGGTATCGGCAATACCGGTTGTTTAGTTTGAATTGGCTCGACAGCAAAATTTGCAGTATCGCACAGAACTACTAATTAAATAAGGTCATTTAAGTAGTAACTATTTAAAAGTTCTTAAAATTTTCTTTTACTTTGTCTTTAAAACTTGAGAGAGATCATTTGAGAGGCTTTGGATTTTGTGCAGACAAAACACATACATTTTTTTTTTTTTTGACTGGATCCTCACCTTAAATTGTCCTCTCCAGGATTCAGTTGGAAGTGGCATGAAATCACCTGTGTCGGGCTGGCTGGGGAGCTGTTGTTTCATGCAGATCTGATTTGATTGGCTCGTGCTCCACTCCTGCCGGGAGCCAACACCGAGAGGGTAAACAGTCCCGGATTTGATTCAGCTGCACCAAATAAGGTGTTAAAAAAAAGGCAGCCAAATAACAACCTGGGTTTGTGGATGTGTTCACCTTTTCTGGCTTTGAGAGAAGCTGTTCGCGCTTAAATAAGGACTCACTGATTTGACTTCCCGGACTGGATAAGAGCATATTTATGAAATCAGTTCGAGTATAATGGCAGATATTAGGACTGCACTGAGCTATTATTCCTAAACCCTGAGCAAAGTTTATTCAGGTGTGCTGAGCAAACTCTGTGGAAATGATGTGTGTGTGTGCAGGACAATCCTGTGCTCTGTGCTGCACACAGTATGTGTGCTCCTTGCTAAGCAGTGCATTGTCTCAGCTTTTCATGATGGCATCCATATTATGGCATGCTCTCTCTCAGTGATGTCCCTTTTACACCCGGAGTGATATGAGCTCTGCTGTCGGGATGAATCATCCCTCTCACTGGCCCATTGCTTCCAGATAGTTATAGCTTTATACGGCCTCGCGCATACCTTTCATTGAGGTTGTAGGAGTGCTGTTAACGGCTCTGCAAAACACGGGAACAGACAAGGGAGGGTCTTGAGAGGTGATAATTCAACCAAGACAGCTGAAATAAAAGTGCGCTGTCTGACACATGTGGCAGAAATGGCTTAAATCCATATATTGAGTCTGGCTCACTGTTGGGACACTCATAAGGGTTACTCAGATTCAGTAAGCTGGAAATTCAGACTTTTACTTTTAGATTACTTCTTTTATTCACTTATCGCGCATTGACAAAGACAGCATAAACACTCCACAGTCCATTTACCAAGTAGTGAGTGGCGAGGCTCAGGCACAAGCCACACTTACACGTGCCAGGCCCAAAACCTCTATTAAAGCTACCCTACCATCTAAAAATGGAAGTAAAGGAAACAGCACCTGTAAGCCTCAGAAATACATTTGGAAACCATTCTTTATTAAAAAAAAAGAGAAAAGAAATAAAAATAAACACAGTTACACTTTTTTAAAATTGATATCTGAATTACTCCATAATTTAACCTCAGCAACAGAAATGGACCTCCTTCTGTTTTCTGCACAGTGACACTATAAATACCCCACTGCAATCAGATGTGCTCCCCAGGATTGAAAATCATAAAAGGAAAACAGAGAAAAATGCTTTTGTACACTTTTATAGGAGCGATTTTGGAAAATTATTTGCACTATATTATATAAACCAGTCGATAATAATACACAATGTAGGAGCTCAGAAACAGTGGCTCAGTAGGAGCCTAACATCAGCATCATTAAAATGGCTCCTTTTTGGGTTTTTTGCATTACTTGCAACAATTTTAAAGATCGATCTCCAAACTTCTACAAACTGTGTTTTTAATAATAAAATCAACCTTTACACAGCCTGTTGTTTAGAGAAATGTCTGCTCAAAGAGCATGTCACTGCACTACTTTGAAAAAACTGCACTGTGATACACAGACTGTGTATTTTGGATGTCTCATATCATTTTTCTGACATTATTTAAAGACCACCAGAGGAGTCAGCCTAGATAAGTTTGAAAGGGATTTGATAGTCTTCGTGCCTTTCAATGGTACACTTTGATTTCAATAAAACTACCAGGCTATGGTTTGTGACAGTGAAGAGTGTGAGTAGCAGGCCTGATGCTTTTTTATTTTATTTCTGCCATTGTCTCATGTTAACTTGTTTTTTCTCAACTTAGCACGAGGACTCACATTAGGAAATGTGATGTGCGCCGCAGCCGCACTTATAGCCGCCAGCGCTAGGCTAACTTTTCAGCATCTTTTACCACTAAAGTACAAGGTACAGGGATAGTTCACTATTTAGATCAGATGCATTTGTCCATTTACGTTTGCTGTGAACCACTATGTGGTGATTTTTGTTCCCTCTTTTTACTTTAGAAGTCTTATTACATCACAACAAAAGCTCTTTTTGATATTTATCTGCCATTACGGAAAGTTTTCTTGGGCTCAGTGAGTCAGAAACTGACCAGTGTTCCTTTATCCATCAGTTCTGGTTATATACTTGCAAAGGCACTGCAGCAGAAACATAGCCACCTTCTGAAAGGAAAAATATTTCATGAGTCTTTTCAGTCTGCTTTGACGCTCCATTCCCCTCACTAATGACAGTCACAGTAGTCAGCCACCGAATGAATCACTCACTTTTCTTCAGCTCGCATTAACTCCTCGCTCATTGTCACACTTTAACAAATGTCTTAGCACCTCCCCGGCAGTTATTGTGCTCTGCCCGTATTTCAGCTCAAGGTTAGCCACACTGAAAGGCTGAAGTAGTGAACGGTGACATTCCTTGTCATACAGCTGAACTCCTCCTTCCCACTGGATATAATACTAATCAACCACCAGAGTTATGTCCAAGACATAATCCCTTCTTGTCTGTGAAAAAGGGAATTAAAAGACGTACTGAAAACTTCTGTAGCCATATGAGACACACAGTCCAACCCAAGCATGCAGTAAGCTTAATTCTGTGTGACTGCAATGCAGTGTTTGGTTTGAAGATTTATGAATACTGCTGTTGCCTCTGTCAAGCTTCTTATTCCTGCTTTCGGGCATTTATTGTGACACATTTATTTTAAGACTTCTTATCATTTTTGAAACACAATCAAGCAGGGCAATATTTGCACAGCACGGTAGTTAGCATGGTTGCCTCACAGCAAGAAGGTCTTGGGTTCAAATCCACCATCTGGCTTTTCTGTGGGAAATTTCCATGTTCTCCAGGTACTTTGGCTTCCTCCCACAGTCCAAAGACATGCAGTTAGTGGGGTGAATCCAAGTTACCCATATGTTAGAATGTCAAAATGAATGGTTTGTCCTGTGATGGTCTGGTGGCCTGTGCAGGATGTGTACCCTGCCTCTCACCCTTAGTAGTTTGGATAGCCTCTAGCCCCACCAATGACCCTGCTGTGGATAAGCACAAGAAGATGTGTGTGTCCAACTTTTTTTGAGAAGTGTTGGTGCCATCAAACGCCAAATGAGCTAATATTTTTCATATAGTGGTACATTATATAAAGTTTAAACATGCCCTGTTTAAACATGTTTAAACATGTTTTCTACGTTCTATTCGGAATAAAATACAGATTTACCAGATGTACTAGTTATTGCATTCTATTTTTATTTACTTTTTTCACAGCATCTCAGCTACTTTGGAATTGGGATGTATGTTAGGTATGATAAATTTAAACAAAGCGCCGTGTTGGTACTAAAACACTTTTAGAGGGTATCATCAACCAGCTTACCATCTGACGAAACAGAATATGACTAAGGCACCAAATGCTCCCAAGGCATTTGGAATGCTATTTGGAGCATTTGATGCTTTCTGGTGTGTTGTTTCACGTCATGCATTCGGGGCAAATGACATTCCTAGCCCTATTCTGAACCCTTGCATGTCATTTAACACTATGAAAAGTGATAAATGTGCAGATATAAGACACAAAAAAGAGGTGCATAATTTGCTGACATCACATGAATCCCATAAGCCCATATCATCCACCAGATAATGGACTACAAAACTGTTCGATGGCGTTTGGCTGACTGTTTGTGGTCTAAAGAAAAATAACAGGCATCAGTTATTGACCCAAGTGAGCTGAGAGTGCTCGGTGAACAGAAATACTTACCTTCTTCTCTGCCTTAGTAACATTATTAAAAATAAAAGCAAACAATTATTTAAACATCAGCTGGAATCGCATGCGACAGCCGCTTATTAAATATTTGCAGCTTTGATCTCACTGGGGCTCCTGCTAAAAACGGCTATTTTTTTATAATGTATTTTTTGCTTTAATGGGATCATTTACAGCAAATACGCGATTTGTATATCATATAATAGTCAGACCTGCAGTTTGCGTCATGCTTTTGTAGGTGGATACAAAAAGCATCCACCTACAAAAGCATGTAGGTGCTTTTGTAGCACCAATGAACTTTGGGTTCATTTATAACCCAAAGTTATAAATGAACTCGGGTATATGCAGATATGTGTTTAAAGCATGTGTTTAACAGGATATCTTGACCGTCCACAAATAGCATTGTTGAGGAGTCTACGGCGTAAAATACGATGAGAAAATTAGAAAGAAAATATTAGCTAATTCTGTAGTACAAGTAACGCGTGAAACGAATCCACAGCTGTCTGCGCTTCTTTCCTATTTACTACATCATGTATCATAGTAGCTATGAGTGATATAGTATATATAGCAAATGAGTGATTGAAGTGGGTGGACAGTGCGAGCGCAGCCACACACCCATTTGTCTGCTAATCATCAGGAAGTTTGTGTGATTTTCAAATCAGGAATTTAAAATAGAAAAACTACGAATGACACGCCTACATCTTGCATATTAGTCACATTTAATATAATCATTATTCAAAGAAAACAAAAAACATGACCAACATGTTTAAACATCACCTCTCGATCATTTACTCAATGCAGTGCCCCATACTATTCAGCTGCCCAGCTTAAGTGCTGCTTTCAAGCTGTATGTGTTGCTCGCCTGCTTCTAAATGTTAAAAAACAGAAGGCTCCGAGGACGATGGCTAACTGATATGTAACACTAACACGCGGCTTGTGGTGAGGGGTAGCTGGCAGCAGCTTTCAGACAGCTTACCATCTCTGCTGCCGATGCCACTTGGCAACTCACGAGTTCTGTATTTTGAATGCGTGGCTCCGGGCTTCCTCCAATCCTACCAGCATGCGTGCACCACAGGTATCCAAGCCAGCTCATCAAAGAGCTAAACACACCGGTGGGGCGCTCAAGGACGGCGTTTAGTTACATTAACATGATCACAACCTTAGATGAGCACCTAAAATAAATGTCCTTAAAGCTACTTAGGAACAAGGACACTTGTTCACTCAACAACTTGCTTGAGAAGGAGCAATTTAGCAATCAGCAATTTTTCAAAATGTAAATATACTTGATGGCACTGGGCTAGCAAATATAAACAAATGTAACCTGAAAACAGGTCCCACAGCTATATCACGATGCACATTTAACTCCCTGCTTTATGTTAAAGTCAAACAAGCATAGCTATTAGAATCAGCATAATTAAAGCGTGACAGTGCACATTATCATAACAGTACACTAATAGGACCTTTAAAAGAGCTTAGCATCAGAGTAGCATATGACAAGCAGCAGGTAGGCGCAGGCAGGTCTGACAAGAGCACAAAGGAAATGAGGCAGCATCTCTTCAGTGAAAGAGGGGGAGAGAATATTAAATACTATTTCACGGGATATTTGGCCACCAGCTGCGCTGATAAAAAAAAAAGGCTTTCATTGCTTACTCTGCTTTTGGGTGGATTTTGCAAGCAGTGAAACCACAGCAGAATGAAAAGCTAGAAAGAGTATCACCGGGTTTATATGCCTTTTACATTTTGGTGGCATGCGTGCTGCGGTAGATGCATTTGAATTGTTAATAGAGCGCAACCCATGACGCAAGCCCTCCCGAAACATCCAAGCAAAACACACAGGCGTGTTTTTTTTTGTTTTTTTTTTAATGGCTTATCCAGGAACACGTTGAACATCTCTAAGTGTCTGTAATGAACAAGTTTGGCTCAATCAACACCTAGTCAAAAGGAGGGGGGGGGAAAAAAGCCAGCATTCGTGTATCCTAATCACTGCCTCTGACTCTCTAAGGTGTTTATCAGCTCTTATCCATCTTCCTCTGAGGGAAACTGCCTATCACAGAAATTCATTTTCCCATGTTTGCATTCTAAGTCCACACATCAAAACATCCAGTTAACTCGGGGCCTCGCTGTTTGTATGGGCATATTAATGCAGCTCATTACATCTGAATCAACAGAGCAAAAAAGGCAAGGATATAAGATTATTCACTAAAAGCAGAATTTAAAAAAAAAAAGTACTCAGACCGAGAGAAAGTTATTTGTGAGCTAAGGCACTCTGAATCATCTTTATGCGTTTGAAATATTTCCTAGTTCAAACACCTTAACTCGAAATACCTTTTAGGGCAAGCTTGAATACGTTTCATCTGTGCCCCAGGTGCCGAATGAGCTGCTGGCATTACAGACATCAGGTGATAAATGTGAAACGTGCAATACGTTAAAAAGACATCAGTGTCTGGTTGGAATGATTTGCAGCTTTAGAAAAGATCCAGACGCCATAAATATAAAAACAGAAAGCATGACAATGAAGGGGAGTATGAATCTGCTCTAGCATATTTTTCTTGTAGGTGGTGGTAGTGCTCAGTATTCAGTCAGCCAAACACATAGCTACATTTAGGAACAGTCAATTTAGCCACGCAGACATCGTCAAGATGACCTGCTGAAGTTCCGAGCATCGAAATGAGGAAGAAAGGTGACTTTGGTTTAGGGACTTTGAATGTAGCGTGATCTGCTGGGATTTTCTCTCACAAACACCTCGAGGGTTTACAGAGAAAATATCCAGTGAGCATTTTTCTGGTGCCAGGTCAAGGGAGAATGGCTTGAATGCTGATAAAAAGGCAACGGTAACTCAAATAACCACTTGCTACATCCAAAGTATGCAGAACAGCAACTCTGAATGCACAGCACATGTCAAATCTGGAAACAGATGGGCGACAGCAGCGGAAGACACTGGGCTGTCACTCCTGTCAGCTAAGAACAAGAAACCGAGGCTACAATTCACACCGACTCACCAAAACTGCTGAAAAGAAGATTGGAAAATGTTGCCTGGTCTGATGAGTCTTGATTTCTGCTGCTGGTGGGGGATAGTTTCTTGGCACACTTTGGGCGCCTTAGTATCAACTGAACATTGTTTAAATGCCGCACCCGACTTGATAATTGTTGCTGACCATGTTCATCCCTTTAGACCACTGTATCTTCTGATGCCTGCTTCTAGCAGGGTAACACAAAATGCCACAAAGCTCAAATCACCTCCAACGGCCTCCACAGTCACCAGATCACAAACCAGTAGAGCACCTGTGGGATGTGGTAGAATGGCAGATTTGCATGATGGAAGAAAAGGCAACATTTTGACGAGTTCAAACAGAGTATTTCCAGCACCATTCTGAACCTTATTGAACATTACTGAAGAATTAAGGCAGTTCTGAAGGCGTAAGTGGGTCTATCCCGATACTTGCAAGCTATATCTAATACATCTATTGTCCAGTGAGCGTTTATATTATGTAAAAATGTCTCTGATTATGTTAAAGCAGTGTACTAAATACATGGAAAGTGAACTGCATCATAATTTGTCTATTTCAATCAAACAGATGACGCCAAGCTTAAACACAGCTGTCACATAGGGACCAGTTGGGCTGTTTGTGTCCAGATGTACTCTCAGATCAGTTCACATGGTTGAGCTTCTGATATATCTATCTTGTGAGTTGTTGTCAGGGGAAGCAGAAAGCGCATCGTGTTGGAATTCATGAAATATAGAAGATGAAGCAGTGACAGTGCGGGAGCTGAAAGCGATAGTGACGTCCATCGTGAAGTGAATTACACCGGCCTCATGCAGCTCTTGGCAGTCAGTGTCTGCAGGTAAATCTATATCGTGCTTTAGATTATTTCAGCAGCACCGGTTCACACTTCCATATCTCTGCTTTTGTGCCATTTGTGTTCATGTGATGATCAACAGCGATTACAGTCACTAATAGAGACATATTAATGTTTATACAGTAGAGGTGGGTGGATCCAAATATTGATAGTATCGATTCCAGTGCCGGTATTTTTATCCGATCGATACTAGCGTAATCGGATTGATATTGTGTTAAATAAATTGTCTTTCTTGTCTGAACATTTTGACTGTCACGACTATTATATTTGTAGAAAACATCTCATTTAGACAACAGAAGTGCTTTAGAAACAGGCACATTTACATTCCTTGTAACTTGTATCTGTATTAGTACTGGCAGTACTGGTATTGGTATGTTGCCCTGTAGTTACTTGGTATAGTACTGATATCAAAATCTGTAGTATTGCACTATTGCACAGATGATACGTATTGCACTATTATAAAGTGTATACAGTGCATGTTGACTTATGTTGAAATATTTCATTTCAACATTTCAGATTTTTTCAGGTAAGAGTTTTTTAGGTTTTTTTTCTGCTTGATCAGCAGATCTCAGGATGTCGTTAGTTCAGTCAGTTTGTACAGAGCTCGAAAGGAAGACATTGTCCTTTGATGCCCCACATGACAGAAGCATTTGCAGGTCTCAACATTCAGTCTTAAAAAGACAAATGATTTTGTGAAATCATGACTATGAAACTGTGAACCTTAGACAATTTTAGCTATTTTATGGTTTCGTTTTATTTTGCTGTCTGGAACACGTTTCTCTTGTAAATGAGACAATGACTCTCAATGGGATAAATAAAGGTTAAATCAAATAAAAGGAAACAGTTCAGCTGCTTTCATTTACATCTGGGTACCCTCATTAGAGGCACCACCGAGGGCAGGGCTGCTGCCACCGCAGTGACTTAACTAACCTGCCAGAAGCATAGCTGGTACCATGAAGTCGTCTATTAGCAATGCATTATGGAAACACAGCTCAAAAAATACTTTTCACACTAGAAAATATGCATATAAAGTTAATTCTGTGAGTGTCGCAGTCTAAAACTCTAAATCATGTGTGTTTTATTAAAACCTAAACAATCAGAAAGTCCAAACAGACTTTTTTTTTGTTTATTCCATTCTCGTGTTTTAGAAGCTAACAGGAAGTCAGCCTGTTTAACCAGTGGAGGCCTCCGACATTGTGTCTGTGTGCTCAGCTTAAAATTGACTTTAGTGTGAAACCTCTGGGGGCATGGTCCCCAGCTAAGAGTGACCATAGTTGAATGATGTTATTGACTTGGTGTGTGTTGCGGGTGGATGTGACTGGGCTCATGAGGACATTATTCACACCCATGTGGTGGTGACTCATCATTGAGAAGCAATGGTTTCAAGCATAAACAAATCATAACAAAGGATCTGATGCAGCCACCTGTGCTAATTATAAACATTTCTGAAACTATATTAAAATTTAAATTCAGTAGAAGTTTTACTGGTCTAACTCAGCAGAGATCAAATTGGGCTAAAATAAGTTTAGCGCTGCTGTCCATTAACGCTGAACTAGACCATAATTTAACAATATTAACGTCACATGTATACAGGAAGACTTGAGAGCTCCCTCTAGTGGTCACTAAAAAAGGTTTAAGGCAATTCTGCATTCTCTTCCCTTTTCAGACCTAGACCTATTTTATACACTCTGCTGTGTCCCTCGTTGGATTGCCAAGAGCCCAAAAAAAGAGAAAAATCTAGGTAGACTCAAGAATAATTGATCCAAAATGCAGTGACAGACCTAAGCCTCAAGATTAATTTGGTCAATTAACAAGCAGCCTCTGCGGAAAAGAGCAGCAATGTAGTACAGATAATCTCGTAAAGTCATGCACCAACAACCTAAAACTGTTATAAATGAGAGAGGGTAATTCCCCAGCGCTCAGGTTTATTCAGATTTGCAATTTTACGGACTTCCTGATACACATGCTCAGGAGCTGAAGCAGCAAAAAGAAACCCTACTGGTTGCAAGCGTCCCCAGAAACAGTTTAAACTGCGAGGACCTTTGTCTGACACCATTCTGCATTAATATATACGGCCAGAGCCTTTTTCCTTGTAGGGTCCAACCATGATTGTTGCTGTGTCTAGACAACCCACAGAGTTGAATCAGTTTTAAGCAGTTTGGGGCCCTTCAGGGATTATGATATAATATTAGATGTTAGTCACCTGCTTGACAGCCCTTAGGGAGCAGTAAAACTGTGTGCAAGGCAGCCGTGTCTGTTTAGACAGCTGTTTTGGCTGAAATATATACATGGTGGGCCTGATACCATAAATGAAACCAATACTGAAGTGACAAAAAAATTACATTTTTTTTAATGTTCAGTTGAGACCAGCAGCGAATCATTGCATATTAGACTCCCATATCAAATGGCCAACTTCACGGTGTTACAGTCTGGTAGAACAACTGGTCTTTTATCTGCTTCCATGGATAGTTTCACCCTTCATAATAACTATGGGGGTGTGGCTGCTTTGACTGACAGGTGTCCTAAGCTGTGGGTGATCAGTACTTGCTATTCCTGGCGTCACACTTTGTAAACAGCAGATAGGTTTAGGAACACAGTTTAGGGTTACAGCTTGCCAACCAGACCTGCTATATAAACTGATATTTTAGATATTGTTCAAATATGCAAGCTCGACAAATCTATAATAGAACTCCCGCACAGCGTCCCACATGCCATCATGTTTTACTCAGTTACATTTTGGTCTGTGTGACCTTTGTCAGGTACAAAGATGATTTTTCCAAAAAGTATTTTCATCTCTGCACCTGTCATTGATTCAGATGTACAGTTTCCTACAAAATAAAGAATAGAATAAATCTATATGTCACGGTTGTTCCGTCCATCTTTTATATACAGATGTCTACAGATAGGACTGTATGTGTGGCTCCCCCGCAGCATGCATTCGACACAGCTTTTATTTATATATTTTTTCAGCTTTGCTTTCTTATTGTTTCATTACCACAAACATTGATTTTGGCACACTGCCATGCTTTATTGCATTTCAGCTACAGCTCGCACAGGTAATCTTTCCTTTAGACACTTTGGGGTTTTTTAAACCATTCACTTATTCACTCGTCATTCTTTCATTTGCAAATCTGCTTCTCACTGTGTCAATATTTGCGTTTGGCATTAACGCGCTGCAGCTGCATGCTCAAGTATTAAACAGAGGATGGAAGTAGAGACAGAGAGGAAGAAATTCACAAACCTCTCACTGTTCTGCTTTCTGACATCTGCGCCTTCTGAGCTCTTCACAAATCAGAACAGGCTGACTCCTCTTCCTCAGACAGGTCTGAAGATGATGCGCTGTCAGAACATCTATCAATAAATCACATTT
>VURO01002313.1:0-12680 GCA_015108175.1 Pelvicachromis taeniatus
TGGAAACCTCAAGGCCACTGGATATTTGAAATTGCTACATGATGTTGTGTTTCCCTCTTTATGCACTGAAGCTGGCACGTTCCCTGAGTTTTTCCAGCAAGATGGTGCACCACCACATTGTGGGTGCCAGGTCCGAGCATTCCTAGATGAACAGTTTCCTGGAAAGTGGATTGGTCGTCGTGGGCCAGTTGAATGGCCCCCAAGGTCTCCTGATCTGACCCCCTTAGATATTTATCTTTGTTGTCATCTGAAGGCAGTTGTCTATGGTGTGAAGATACGAGATGTGCAGCACCTGAAACTACGGATACTGGATGCCTGTGCTGGCATTTCTCCTGCGGTGTTGCTATGAGTGTGTGAAGAGTGGGAGAAGAGGGTTGCATTGACAGTCCAACACAAGGGGCAGCACATTGAACACATTTTATAAGTGGTCAGAAACTTGCAAATAACTCATGAAAGAATAAATTTAGGTTAAAACCAAGCACACCATTGTTTTTCTTGTGACATTACCAATAAGGTTGATGTGTCACATGGCCCTCTTCCTATTGAAAAAACAAAAGTTGTATCCAAGATTGGTTGAATTCTAAATGGCAACCATGGTTACCACCTATCTTGAGGAGTTTGCCCCCTCACATATACTAATGTGCCACAAACAGGACGTTAATATCACCAACCATTCCGATTTTATTAAGGTGTATCCATATAAATGGCCCACCCTGTACAAACAGGCGAAGTAAACAAGAGAGTAGAACATGAATACAAATGTGTAAATACACACAAAAAGTCACATATATGTACTGTTTTGAGAGCTTTTTTTGTTTTGGTGGAGTCTGATATTGATTTTATGTACAATTCCACATCCTTAAGAAAATAACAGAAATATGGTGTTTCATTAGTAAACTTACATTTATGGATAAAACTTTTTTTTTTTTTTTTTTAGCTAAAAGTATTAACAGATTTATTATAAAAAACACGTATTATTCTTCTTGGGGAACTTAAAGAAACAGATAAAACATTTTCCCATTGTAAAGAAAACTCCCTTAAAATACGGATAATAACAAAACTGCTAAATTCCTTCCAGAACCTTTGTGTAAAATAACAGTATCAGAAAAAGATGTGTCACAGTTTCTGAATGATCCCCACAGAAAGTGGGGTATTTTAGTATTTATTAGTATTAGTATTTATGTCTCTTTAAAATTTTACCATGTAGTGACTGCTGGGTTACATTTATGAAGAATTTTAAATGACACTTCCTTCACCTTATTTACAATCAGATATTTATGGGGGATCATCCAGACTGTTGTCCAGTTGTTTTCTGTAACATAACGGTTCCAGTAAGATGTTATGTATCGTCTCCGACTGATGACGCATAACGAGTCCACGAGAACGCAAGTACGCATATTGTACGGTATACATTTTAGGACATCCTCAGGTTTTAGACAAAAAGCTGTCAGCAGCTCCTGTGAAAACCAGATTTTCCCCACTGCTGACTCAGCTGGATCAGGGAGAGCGATTGAGGTAGATATTGAGCTGTCAGTGATTTTACACAATATGAAAGTACCTGAGGGTATGGCACCAGGCACGATTGACAATTCCGGACACCAGTCTTGCGTGTCAAGGTGGTTTAACCACCATTAAACTAAAACGAAACTGAAACGAATCAAAAGTGATTCGACAAAATCAAGCGGTGGGACTCGAGCGTGCATTCCAGACTGGAGCGCCCGGAAAATAAAAATTGATACAAAACCACTAAAACCTATAAAACCAACCGAGGAACGGTCCATGGAAACAGATACTATCCAGTAAGTCAGACTCTTTCAGCTTCCTCTTCGTGTTTCTCACTTTTCCGTTAGCACAGTGAACCGCGGTGAAATAGTATCATGCAAACAAAACAGGTGCCGTCCACTATCTTAAGAATAAGTGTTTAGGCTGATGTAAAGACTTGGATAGAACACAGATTTAAACAAATATATTTTCATTGTTTTAACATTGCTTGCATGGGATTTTTTTTTTTTTTTCCATTGTGTGACATTGTAAAAGTAAGCCCCGCTCCAGGGACATTAGAGAAAAAAAAAATGAAGATAAACTTTTTTGATTAAGAGTATACGACATACAAACAGATGAAGTATACAAGAGCGTAGAGCGGGATCTCGCAAAAGTTGATCTTCTGTTTTTTCCCCCCTCCAATGTCCCTTGCGGGGCTCCGTATAAAAGCATCTTAAAACGTGTGTTATTTGAAACGTAAAATTCTTGTCATAGGGTGCTGCTCAACTTCAGCAATGAAGCTGAATGACACCATAAGCTGATGATGTTATTTGCTTTATGAACAGGTCGGTGTTGGAAAAGGTTCACAGGTAAAGGAAACCGGGGATAGTTGTAACATTTCTGACATTTGTGGCTGTTGGAGCTCTTTTAAGGTAGTGGATTCAAGTTTTTACATGTCCCTGCTATTAAATAGCACAGCTACTTTCTCTGCAACACAGTTACTAATTGCATGATATGGTCTCAAACACAAAGAGTGAAATGTTACAATTAACCCCATAGTCTGGGTTATTTGTAACATACCCTGGGGTGAGATGTAACACAATGAAATAAGGGTACTGACAAAATCTTAACATGTAATCTTTTTGATTCAACACCTCAATGCACTTATAAGAATTTATGTAGCGATGTGTGTGTGTGGGTGTGTGTGACAGAGTACAGAAATATAGCTTTGGAACATATTCTAACAAAAAAAGGGCAAATTATGTCATTTTCACCAACTGAATATTTCATTAATTTTGTTTGGCCTTCCTTGGGTCTGGCCTCATTCGCTCAGTCGGCATTGTAACCTAACTAACATTTAAACATAATAATGAAGCTGAAAAAAAAAATGTTGTTGTGTACCAACTTCATCAACTGAACTGTATGTGTTTGTGTCAAGTTTTTAATCACCATCAGAATCACAGTGGTGACAGATGTATGGTACTCCTGGAGTGCAGGCCTCATGAGCCCACAGAGTACAGGTCAAGCACTTAATCCAAGCTTCTTTTGGCTTTGAGTTATTGAAGTTTTCCATGCACTCAATGCAGAAATTCTCACCAGCATCTGAGGAATCTTTGTTGTCCTGTTCAGTGTTATTCATTTTCAGATTTTTATTTTGTGATGCTGAAAGCTTGGATTGTTTTAGGTTTGTGGTTGTGGATTTGCCTTGTTTCTGGCACAGTCTATTCTTTGGGAAACATATTTTCCTAGAAGACTGGAGATGTGAGCATCTGGAGGAGTGGTCACATCGTCAGCTGTAGGACTGGTGAGATGAGCAGCAAGAGGAGCGAACTGTTGGTCAGCTGGAGAAATGTCCATATGGACTGTTAGAACAGGACAATCTGTGACCTGTGATGGAGCACTTTCCTCAAATATATTTGGATTATACGGCCAAATTTACATTTGGCCACTTTTAAAGGATGTCAATCGTATATGGCATGATATAAAGTAACACATAGTAGAAATATATTGTTTGGCTACATAAAATTAAAAGTAAGGACATTTGTGTTTAGTTGATAATTTCTCTGTGGTAACAGTGCTTCTTATAATAAATCTTAGTGGTGGAAAATCTGTTTATTTCCCTTTAAATTGTGCCACATTTGTAAAAAAAATAAATAAATAAATGTGGCAAATACATTTGTATTTGTAGTTTGAGCAGCAGGCTTGACTAATGTTGGTTGTGCCAATGAGCAACTTATTCTGCTATTGACTCTTGTTTTGAGCTTCTGATACACCAGGTGCTGAAAGTCAGGTGGCTGTTTAGCAGCATCCATAAGCATGAATCCTGCTACACCGGTCAGTTTGTGTCTGCTCCAATAGGGCCGTGCCATAAGGGAACTCCAGCTTGAAGTTGCCACAAATCCAAGTTGCAGCATTGCTTGGAGTGAGCCCTAGTACCATCTCCAAATTGAAGACCAAAGTCTGAATATATTTCAAAGACAGGCCACAAAGTGGGCATCCCAAGCCCTGCCAGTGTTGACGAACCATGGGTAGACCGCCACAGATTTCCAGTCACCCAGACGATCCAGAACTGCCACACATCCAACCTAAAAATTGCTGGCTCTTGTTTAGGGATGGGAATTGATAAGAATTTATCAATTCAATTCCTTATTGATTGGTTATTGATTGCTCACTGGGTTCTCTGAACATCACTGAGAATATTTTCAATCTGAGTAAGTCATGTTGTTACAACTGCTTCAAATCTGCTGTTAATAATTAACAAGAGGTTATTGAAGTGTGCTCAACACGGTGGTGCAGTGGTTAGCACAGCTGCCTCACAGCAATAAAGTCCTGAGTTTGACTCCACCATATGAACTTCAAAGGTAGGCACTAGATGGCGCTGCAAGGCCAGAGAAGAACAAAACTTATGAATGATAAAGAAGGATATGCAAAGGACTGGTGTGACAGAGGGGGATGCTATGTAGCCTGAATCCCAGTAACATGAATATTGAGTTAAATCTTTATTTATATATAAACATACCTGTCCACAGCATTTGGCGCCAGGGTCCTCACAGCACAAGCATACTCCCAACGTGTTATATGACTTTGTTGTAAATTATTATATATATGTTTTTTTTTTAATCTATTATGTTTAAAAAAATGTCAATAAATCATGTGCAAATGTTTTAAACAAGGAAAGGTTAGTCATCAAAATTATTTGTTACTCACAAACATAACATTATTTTTTTACCCCAACAAGAAAAACCAAGCTGCTCTTCATATTTTGGCCATCGTATCCCACCGAAGAGGCTGTGTTGAGAAGCCTCGAGTAATGAACCCTTTTTCAAAACAAGCTTCAATGCTTCAAAAGCTTCAATTGGCCATCACCGCTAGCGAGAAATATAAGAAGCTTAAGAAAAACAGGCAAGCAAACTACAACTAACAGCACACACGCTATAGCCCATAGTCCTCTGACAATCAAAACAGGGCCTAAGGCCATGAAGTGTAGCTTTAGATGGCCCTGGAGAGCATCCATTGGCTGCGGGACCCAGACTTCAGCCAATGACACAAAAAGCAGCAGCGTTAGAGCCAGTAGTAGGACAGGGAGGAACCTAGAGGACCTGGAAGCAGCACAGCAAACATCAACCTGATGTTTATTATTTACATTCTTTTAAGGGAATGTAGCCTTTACATATATCATACACTCACTGACCACTTCATTAGTTATGTGGTGCAGTTTATCCCCTTTGCCTTCTTATTGCCTTATTTCTTTGTGGCGCAGTGCTGCAAACATTCCTCAGAGATTTAGGTCCACATTGACATAACAGCATTATATTATTGCTGAAGATTCATTGGACATTTATATGAATTTCAGCTAAAGATGCTGATCATTTTCCTTATTAAATTAAATGCATTGCAACACATATTGAAAGTTGCATAAGTGAAAAACAAGTGTTCTCACATTATACTTGAAAACTCTGTTAAGATCTAGGATGCTTTGCTGTCTTGATTCCTGTAGATCTTCATACTCACTGACTTGCAGCGCATGTGCAGATAACTCAGAATGATGTAGTCATGATGTGTTTTTGTAAGACTGAAGTGCAGATTGTATTATTTTCTGTTCCAAAACACATCATGTGCCATTTATTTCACAAAGTGAAAAAGCATTTACTTTAGAATTTGACAACAAATCATAGATGAAATTTTAATTTTATGGCCACTAGAGGGCAGCAGAGACAGTGGAATAGAAATGAGGAAGCGTTTACCACTATCCGCTTGCTCTTATGTCTCATTAACAAACAATTATAATATACTTTTCTTTATTGTTTCAGACCTTTCTGACCCATTAAAGCCCTCTTTTAGTTCCCAGGAATCTCGGTGGGAAAAAAAGGAAAGAAATCACTCTATCATGGAGGCTGCGTGACTTTGAAGCAACTTGTAACGACAATAGTGTTGCTCTGTGGTTGTCCCTGACACCAGCTAGGAGACCAGAGGTCAAAAGTTTTGATTAAATATTGCTCTACTTCTGCTGTTTGGCAACTGCTGCAGTCATTTCAAATGTGTGTGCGACAGATTAAGGCGCGCGGCTCCAAAACATTGGCAGTGAATTTCTTTGTGTGTTTTCCTGAGTGGATTTTGAAGTTCATTCAGAAAAGTGTTTCTCAGCTATTTTCTACAGTATATTTACAAGTGAGTGGAGGAACTGTTGCTGTGCTTGCATATCTGTCGTTGGTTTGCATAATTAATATGGAAAAAAGAGTCACTGCAGTCAAATGAATCTATTTGTAACAGCTTAAATCACAATACGCACACACACACACTTAACCTGTGAGCGCAGACGTGGAGTATTGTGGATACACACACATACAGAAAGCTACGCAAACACTCATTTATCATCTTGACACTCAGTTGCGGGTCAGACTCTCATACACACAAAAGCTAGACTGATACTAATGCTCCTCCACTTACATGGTGTTTTCACAAGACCGTAATGGCTGAGTCCATTAGTGTTAAATAGGGGGAGGTTGGCTATTTTTCACACCTTTCCTGAGCCAAAAGTGGGCTCGCCCGCTTACAATATGAAGAACTTTCAACACCGTCATCACTTTACCTGATGAAATAGATCTTAGTTATACTGGTAATGTTACACTTTCATGTGAAAAAGTTCGGAACATACACAGTTACTACACGCTATCTAATTAAAAGCAACAACCGGTAAAAACAGTTCAAAGATCATTTTAAAATACTACTTTGTAAGACAAATAGGTGGCAGTATTTTCTCCTGCAGAGAAATGACATTTCCTTTCAGCATCTGAAACGTCTGAGTGTTGAGTTTGAGTCAGCGGCACACCTGTAACCCGGTCATGTGTCCCTGATGGGGCACATCTAGGTGACAGTTCAGTGTTTTGGAATGAGTGTCGCTGCGAACACATACGATTATTTGTCTACGTTTAATTGAAGGACTTTCAGTCCTACTGGAGTCATGTGGACAAAAACAACAACAGGGTGAAAATAAAGCAAGGATGGTGGAATATTAGCAGGCTCAACTGTCATTGTTTTGGTTCTTCCTTCTTTATCCTCCTCCATTTCCCTTTCTGCCCTCTCTAATAACTGCAGCTATGTGCTTCAGCTGTTAATGGTTATTGGAGATTAGATAAGAGACGGTGCTTGGCTGGCGATCTGTGTATCCACTCTCAGTATTTGGCTTCAGCTGATAAGAAAAGAAAGGAAATTGCCAGGAAGGATTGGGACTGCTTGAGGTGTATATATCTAAGAGTGGATAATGATGGCCTATAGGAAATGCTG
The DNA here is from genome assembly GCA_015108175.1 of Pelvicachromis taeniatus. Classification (NCBI taxonomy): domain Eukaryota; kingdom Metazoa; phylum Chordata; class Actinopteri; order Cichliformes; family Cichlidae; genus Pelvicachromis; species Pelvicachromis taeniatus. The sequence goes on from VURO01002313.1 coordinate 7,267, forward strand.
GACAAATTGCCTAATAACAAATAAGAAGAAGATTAGGAGGAGAGAGACAGCTAGAAGTAGACAATCACAGGAAAGGGAATGAGAAAGGACAGAAAACCACGGGCACATGTCAGCTGCTGAAAGTAAAGTGGTCAATCAAAACTTCTACAGAGTCAGAAAATTACATTTAATGTTTATCGTTTTTTTTACATCTCAGGGCTGACCCCAGACAAGGAACATATATTTTATATTTTGTCTTTTCAGTTACTCCTGAAACCTGAAAACGTGCAAAGATTATGCATAAGTGACCTTAAATAACATCCTTTTATTTATTTATATGAATTTATATTATAACATTGGAGTTTTAGGATTGAAGTCAAATGGTAAAAAATACTCCAACTTCTTGAGCGTCACCTCAGTGGTAGTATATTATCGTTGAAGTAATGATTATGGTAAACTCTGTTAAGTACTTTAATCTGCAAAACAATTTCACTAATTCATGGTCTTAATCGTGTAGTGCTATAACATGACAAAAAATGGGAAATATTAAAAAAAAATACTAAATAAAAAAAATCTGTTATTGTATTGTGACTTGACCCTGGATTGATTGTAATTTTCAACATCCACTTATTGACATATAATACAAATATATGGATATAATTGTTCTGTCTGTCCACATATATTATATGGTCATATATATGTCAACAGTTATTGCCTACCTCATGTTTGCATTCAGCTCATCCATCAAATTGGACAACATCATAAAAAACAAAACAACAACAGCAGCTGCCGGAAAAAAGATCTGAAAATGATTAGGTGTGAAATTCTCAGCAACACAATTAAAAACGTTCAAGGAGCTCATTATTCTTTTTGCAGACTTTTGCTGTGTGTGGATTTTCTCTGCAACGGGGCAAAGGCTGGAAGAAAATGTCATGAATAAATGTAGAGAAAGCAAAGAGTAAAGGTGAGTAGGAGGGGAGGTTCAGGGGATGCAACACAGTAAGGTGAAGGAAGACGCGAGTGCTCACACATCTGTACAAATGTGATCGCTCAGAGGGAGGACTAGGCTGTGTTTTGCAGTTCCAAGTGTCAAAGATCAGGGCTTTGGGGAAATGATGCAAACCATGTCCTCATGAATCATTATAGCAGCTCAAAATTAAGTGTATGTCTCTATTGTATTCCCATAAGTGCTTATTAGTGTGTTTTTTGGTGACTGTGTGTGTGTGCCATGAGTATGAGCCCATGTTCTTACTGGTAGATGAAACGCTCTTTCCTTTGGAGTTCAGAGGTTAAATTCTTCCACGGGAAAAATTTAGACATCCAAAATATCTGTGAGTGACCTGGGAACACCCGCTGCACTATAGACACACACACACACACGCACGCACGCACGCACGCACGCACACACACTTACTTCTTGGACAAGTATCCACAAGTGTCCATTCAGAACTGCTCCATATCACACATTATGGGACTACAGGGTCCAGTGATCCAGTAATCGCTGTGCGTTTTGCAAGAAAAACTGTCAGGAGACACTGGCTGAGTCTTTAAGGTATGCTGTTCCAGAGATATGATCAGAAAAAGGGAGAAGCATAAAGTTCACACACTGCTTTCCTGATAGAAAATGTGATTTTGTATGTTAACAAAACATTAAAAGGTGAAATTTAAGGGCAAGAAATGTTTTGTGGTGAAAAAAAACTCAGTACTCAGTAGTATTCCATTTTATTATAATAATTTATTTCATGACAATGTTCAGGCTGTTAAAGTGGGTTATCTCCTGCTGTTATCACAAAATAAACTGTGCTCCAGTCTCTAATAAGATATTGTACTCTGAGCATCTGAACTACAGATACTTCTACAGATACAGATACTACCTCAGGTACAGATACTACTAGTGCTAAAAAAGTTAAAGTTGAAGTACTGATTCAACTTTTTTACTTAAGTGAAATGTACTCAAGGCAAGAAAACAAAAGGAGCTCTTTGGGGGATGTTTCTACCAGCTATTTCTGTGCAAAGCTAACTGACTCTACATTAATGTAATAATAAAATAATACTAGTAGATAAGAATAAAAACTTTATTTTAAGTTGTAATTCTAATAAATGTACTTGGCTTGAATCAGTTATGTTAGAAGATGAGCAGAGAAAAAGAGGGAAAATAAAAAAATTAGCTGAATTTTCTGTTGCCTACATTCCAAAATGTAACATACCGACGCTATGTAATGATGTAACACAACGTCGGTATCGTTCGGTAACATGAGAACCGTTTGGACTGAATCTACACATGTACATTTATTTTACTTTCCCATCATAAATCGCTTTGGAAACATTATCTAACATGATTAAGGTTGTGGTTAAGGTTATGGGTAAGATTAAGGTTAGGGTGAGGGTGGGATACACGGCTGGAACGTGTGTTACCACCGGGAGCGTCAATCTATTGGATTCCATCCACAATCCGGCGCATATCATAGGGTTACCACCGGGATCTGCCAGATGCAGAAGTTAAGGACCTCTGCTATGAAGGAGTATTAGGACCACTTTAAGAATAAAACATTTAAGAAAAAAGTCAAAATGTGGAATGACTGTTGTTGTTTCAAGACAAACTGCCAGGGCTGCTGCACCCAAATGCCTTGTATAGATGACTTAATCAATTAAACTGATCAGCCGTCTTGTGATACATCCTCTTTATTGCACGAAGGTGTAACCATCAATAATATTATTTTATTAATTGTGTTTTTCCATCTGGCGAGATGCAGCTTTTGGCATCATCTTTTCAACGTCCTTATGATCTATCTTTATCGTCCTTTGATCACAGCAACACTTTTATGTGCTGAAAGAGAAATCATTTCCTTCCTTGTTAGTATGATTTCACTAACTCAGATGTTTAGCAACCGTGGCAGTTTGTCTTGAAACAACAATTGTAATCTCCACATTTTAACCGTTTTCTTGAAAGCTTTTTACTCTAATCTTGAAATTTCCACTTTATTCTCGAAATGATGAAGAATTTGTGTTTTTTCTTGATGTGGCCCTAAGACTCCATCATACCTCTGCTATATTCAGAGACCTACTCGAAGTAATCATTAAACCATTCAAGAATATGCAGGTAAGCAGTGCAGTAAAGCTCTCAGGGTTATGTGGATGATTTTACTGGATGTATTGAGAAGACTTGCTGAAGCAGAGATTCAGAATATTAGGAGATGTTTTGTGTGTTTTTGGAGGAACAGAAGAAGCCAAAACTCAGTGGAAGAGCACTGGTCCTGAATCTCAATACGGTTCTTGTGCTATTAAAATCCATCTTCAGAGTTAAACAAAAAGCCACGTTGTTCCTTAAAATTGTCCTGCAAGCATCTGTGTGATTCTTTCTCTTGTGTATCAGTTGTTTTATAGTACAAAATAATGTCTATTATTGTTAATGACCTTCTATAATATTAACAGTGCATAACAGAGAGGAAATGTTAGCAATCCTTTAAACAAAAATAAATTAATTTGTGGATTACACCCTATACCTGCTTTCTTTAAGTAGACAATAATGACTAAAATCTTTAATGTGGAGCCCCCCGCACCACTAACACACATCTGATCACACCCTCGTTGTAGCAGCAGTAATATTTTAAGCATTCATAATTTTTCCAGTATTAATTTGCATCTTTTGTATTTTTCTTTTTAATTTTCAAGGGATTTTACTGGTATTGATACTAGTTCTTTTCTGTAATGTAGTCAGTGTAGTTATTTTAGTTAGCTGTCAGTGACCATTAAACAAACAGGTATGGTTTCCCTAAAACACACACGCACACATGCGCCAGTTCAATAGTCACCTAAGAGATTTGAACAGCCTGCCTATCACTCCAGCTGCCAGGTCATCTTTCAGTGCTGGACATGGGGTGGGAAAGTGTGGAGAGTTTTTGTAACTGGCGATGAAAGAAGGACAAGAAAGGGATTATTAACAAGTGGAAAAAACAGACAGATGAGTGGTAAGAGAGAAAGTGGAGAGGCATGAGAGAACTCGTTCTTGAATGTCATGTTACTTTGGGACTTTTAAGGATTAGTTTTATCTGAATCAGTTTGGTCATTTGATTGTACAGAATACATCTTTAATGACTTTAACAAACAAGAATTGAGTGCACAAGTTTGAATTTAGCTTGGATTTTCTCTTAACGCTGTAGACCTACAGTCTCAAATATATACATAGCAAGTACATACAACTCTAGATACTTGACCAGATGCTTTTGGTAGCCATCAGGAAGCTTCGGGATCTCTGACATTTATGCAAATCCTAATAGCTAATGAACATGATTAGAAACTTTACTAGAGTTGTAAAACACCAAAGAATGACCAAGCTACACCGAATGTTAGTTCATAGCTTGATGTTCAATGAAAACATCTGGTCATATGATGCACCACGTTTTTTGTAAGATTTAACTGTAACATCAGTAGCACTGTTAAAGGTTAATCAAAAACCAGGAAGCACTATCACCATGCAGAAACTCGCCTATAAAAGATGGATGGCAATCCTAATCTAATTACAACTTTGATCCAAAACTTGATAACCGTGGGCAGCTTTCATGTCTTTTCATATACACCTGACCTGTGAGATTCTCACAGCAAAGAAGCCCAGAACACTCTCCCAAAAGATAGTTTTAATGTCAACAGTTTCATTTCTTGTTAAATAAGCTTCTTTTGGCTTCTCCCATATTTACATGTTGGTGCCTCAACAGTTAGTTCTGCATATTTCTGCACAGATGGCCCTCGTGATGCAGTCCCCAAAGGATTTGTTTATCCTTCATGGTGATCTTCTGATTTTTAGGCACATATGTAAAACACAATAATATAGAGGCACCTCACTCCCTGCTAAATAAAAGTCAGACAATAGTAAATCACCAACGTAAGCCCAATGTTGTAATCAAGTGGCACTACATTATTGTCTAGTGTAAAACTTTATGATTTTTGTTTCTGATTAACCACTCTGCTTTCCAGTTATACATGGCACTAGGGACAGTCATGTGGAACACATATAGACATTTATTTTTTATGGAAGTGCAATACAAAGTTTTTTTTTATTTTTTATGGCTGACAGGCACAAATAAGGGAACAATGTACAGAGATGGGAAGACAGACGTGGTTGAGTGAGTCAGAGTTCAAGGGTGATGAGTTTTCACTGAGCTACGTGGGTAATGAATAGACATGGAGGAGAACAGTGAACAGGTGCTGACCATGTGTACACAGTAAAAAAGGTCATAGACTCACACACACTGACTATGCTTCCCCCATACACAGGAGGTGGTGCCGAACACATGACAGGTTTGTAGAGTCGTGTCTGTCATTTCATGTGCTTGCATTGTATGCACGTGGACCTCAGGAGTGTTCTATGAAATTCCATATGGGGGGGGGGGGGGGGGGTTTTTTATTTTTTTTTTTTCTTTGCCTTTTTGTTTTTTTTT
>VURO01002324.1:0-10548 GCA_015108175.1 Pelvicachromis taeniatus
CCGGTCTCCAATAGTAGCCAGGTGACCTTTGACCCGGAAGTCCCTTTGCGCTGTCGTCAGTCCTCCCGCGTCTCATCACTAGCCAGCTGTTTCCAATCAGCCGTCATCTACGACCAGCGGCATTTAAGCTGGATGCGCGGCGACCGTTGAAGTGGGATTATTACACTGAACTGGAACTGTTGGCTAGCGAACCTGCTAACTGTGATTTTCTGGTCTTTTACGTCCTCTCCTGGAGAGTCGGGACGGGAGAGACGTTTCGGGGAGCACCACTCGTGCACTGGACTACCACAAACAAGGAGACACTCGGGAGGAAAGGAGGAGCACAACTGGGAACTGCATTATTTGTGAACTGATGGAATACGTTTTGGAGCACTGTAAGTAAACGCTCTGTCTTTTCACCTCAGTCTAAAAACCGCGCCTGGGTCCCTCTTTCCCTCTCACTTCTGCGACAATTCCATCTGAGAAGGGAATAAGAGCCGGTCTCCAATAACCACCCATCTCTTTTGAACACCGGGCCGGCTGGATAATTTTTTTAATAAGTGCCTGGGCTACTAATGAAAGATATATGGTAATTAGAGAAATCCTTGAATTTGAAGATAAGAAATGATAAAAAAAAAATTTGACAAGACAACTGACTTTCTAAATCCATTTAGTTTGGAGTTAGTTGACCACCACTGACAAACCAGCATTTCTGTTAGTTGTATATACTATGTTACTGTGATAGTTTCATATGTACCACTCATCACATTGTTGCAGACCAAGCACACCTTCAGTGGAAACAACACTGTTTGATGTGAACTGAGAATGTCAACTTAGTCTCTAAATAATTGTGTAGGTGGTACAAGGGCAATTATCAGGCACTTTTAATGTTGTAGCTGACTGGTATTTTTGTTAAATCCTACACAAAGGATTAAATAGAATCAACATGACAGAGGTCTCCTTTCCATATAGATGAGGAAAGATAACAAGGTATGAAGCCAGTCAGAAGTCATCAGATGCCAACAGCGTATATTATTGCGTGTGCAGAGATGTTAATAAAGAGGTTATGTCCCAGAATTATATTTCTCAGCAGGAAATGAAGCGAAGGCACAGCCACACCAGGGTTATGTGCAGCTGCACACATAGGCACACAGTCCACATACATTTAGAGCCCCAGGTCATGACATGTGCAATCACTTCCATTTGAGATTTTGTGAATATGGATACAACTTGGCAGAATGCTGTACATTGTGCAACGTTAACAGTAGAGGTTAAAACAGTATTAGCCTTCGAAAACATTGTCTTAGTAATGTGGAGAAACAGTTGTGAGAATACTGCTTAAAATGACAAAACTCTCAGCTTTGCAGCACAAATCTGCAGGAGAAAATAACCGTGGTTTTGCATCCACTAAACAAAAGCAGGGTATGCATGAACTTAGTGAACAGTGTGTCTGTATGTCACAGTTTGTCGAAGCAGACTGTATGAATTGCGAAGGAGGACCCAAATGCAGACACAAAGGAACGTTGAACAAAACTTGATAATAACAAAAGGCGAGCCGTTTAATAAGGCTGTTAAAAAAAAAGAAAGTGCAAACAAAAGGCAAGACAAACTGATACCAAACTAAACTTAACCTAAACTGGGAGAAGTAAAAAAGGCAACATGAACAACCCTGGACATGAAACATGGAAACATGGTAAGAATAACAGACTACCTAACACTGAACAAAGGAGGAAACAGGACTTAAGTACACAGAAGATAATGAGAAGATGGGAACAGGTGGACCTAACGAAACAACGGGAAGCAAAACTAGACACACTGCCCACACGACAGGGACTTTCACACTAAAACAGGAAACAGCATGGAACACAAACATGACAACATGAACTTGACAACGTAAGACGCACAGCCATGAAACACATAAAGGACAAGGGAAACTTAAACACAAGTGTAAAAGACACAAGGGGAATCTAAAATACAATGAACTACAGCAAGCAACCTAGGCAAAATAGAAATTAACTTATAGAACCTGATAAATTTAAACATAAACGATAAACATCAAAATATAAGTACAACTCAAAACACTGGGTCAAAAGACACAGGATCGTGACAGTATTGCTATCTTTGTGTAACAGCCTATGTTAGTAGAAATTAGGTTATGACCCTGGATACTGAGACTTCTCTGAAAAAGAAATTAAATGAGAAGTGCCTGACCGCCTCACAAGCATTCACCTTAAAGCAGGTAATCCATAAAGTATCATATCACCCAAAGAGAGCACTGTGTGCTGAGACTGTGGGCTTGCTTGTGATTCCTAGGGTATTAAAAGCAGAATGGCTCCTTTCAGGCCCCTTTTCAGTGGAACCAGCTCCCAACTTAGATTTGAGAGACAGACACCCTCTCTACTTTGAGGATTAGGCTTAAAACATATCTTTGTAATGAAGCTTGTAATCTTGGCTACATGTGGTGACCTTGAGCCAATTAAAATTTCCAAACTAGGTAAAGCGTTTATAATAACTCAAATTCAGCAAGTGAAAACATTTCTGAAATTCTAGAAAAGTATGAAAGTCAAAATGTTTATATATAAAACATCATCTCTTGGTGACTGTTCAGTTATTGCTGTTATTTTCCTGTAAAAATGTTTGAGTTGATGGTTTGATTTCATAAAAGGGAAGAAAATAAGCTCTGCAGCATTTTTTTCCACAAATGAGTTCATTAGCGGTCACCACCTACTGGTTTTCTATGTTATTTTTATGTTTGTTGTACAAACCTTTATTCCAGAAGTGAGAAAACCCAGGCATGTGATCATAAAATGTTTTGGCTCATGCATCATGATTTATGATACCTTGTATCATAAAAACATGTATCATACGTCTTATGCTGCTCGTTGCATCGTCCGTATGCGTTTTGTTGCATTTGATCCTTTTTATTGTTCAGTTTGTGGCGCTAATGCAGAGTAATGCTAATGCTACTTTATCCGCATTCAATAAATCAGCTTGTTAGCTGTGATTATGGCGTGTCGACGTTAACATTTTATGTTTCTTGCTAGATGCTTTATTTGCTAGTGCTGAAAGTAATTCAAGTTTGTTTATGCATTTTTATATTCTTGAGCAGACTTTCTATTTTTACATTCAAACTACAAATCCTTTTAAATGACGCAAGTAAACAAATACATGTCATGTTTCTGTTTCACAAGGCGGCACTACTGCATTGCAATTATGAGTGGCACCTTCGTCCTCACAGTGGCTACTGAATGGACTACATTAAACTGTAGTGAACTGTTAGTCTAACCCACAATCCACAGGAAAGCCATTCTCTGCCACTGGCTTCAATGCAGAGTGGAACGTCTAAAGCTGCTTATGGAGAGAAAGAAAATGTGAGAGATAAAAAAAAGACGTAATGACATTGACAGACGGGGGAAATGAGTGAGAAAGGAATGAACACAAACTGTCTTGAGTTGACCGACTTTGTTCAACTCCAGTGGGGAGATCCTCTTTTCTCTCTTCGGTTGGGCTGTGAGGTTAAGCGTACTACACGAGGATGCTTTCACCCTTTCTCTCCTTGTGTGTCTGTGTGTATTTGAATCGTGTTTGTGTGACTGCAAAACATCAGCTCGTAGCATCAGCAGCTAGTTAACTGGGCCTGGGCACTGAACAATCCTGATGGGGTTTGCAGAGTCTGACAATCATCATATAATGTCTAATTGCTGTAAAAAGCTGCCTTAGCTTATAAACTAAACTACAATGGATATACATAACACAGGATTCCCCAGGACTATTTATTACATTTAATAATTTCAGGACTTTCAATTCATCAATATTCTATTTCTTAAGAAAAAGTAGACAAATACATAAATTCTAAAATAAACTAGCAATCAATTGAACTGTTTATTAGTTCAAGCACATCTTTAAATAAAGTAAATATTGAAAACAGGACAGAAGAAAATGAGCTTGCGCCTTCAAGGTTGTCATCTTGCATTTTTTAGACTTTACTTGCACTTGTGTATCCATGATATGTACTGGATCTCCATTCTATGAAAATGCTAAACCTTTAACTTGAATTTCATTTTAGTGAGTAAAAGGCAACCAGATCTCGTCAGCAGAGCAAGTGGTATTTGGTAATTGGGTCTATGAGGCCACAAATGTTCAGTTCACTGCTTGTTGGAACATGATGATAGACTCAGGAAATTCCAAGTCCATATTGACTGTTTGACCCCTGTCAAATTCACAGTACACAACCCCTTGAAGCATTAAAGCAGTAGTGCTGGAAACAGTCCAGTGGTGCAAAAGGAGACAAACTGTGAAGGAGAGAGCAGCCAAATTTATCAGAAAACACTTGTTACTTAATATTCCCTAAAGCATGTTAACTCAGCTTAGTTTCACTTCATTTTCTTCACCTGCAGCAATTTGCACTGGTCTAACCTGATATTACCCACTTGCCTCAAATACTGTGTACATCCTACATTTGTACTGGAAAATAACAGAATAATCATTTCTTATCAGTTTTCTGCAAACTGTGGTTAAAGTAGTATCTGAAAAATGACAAAATAATAAGAATTGCTTTGCTGTTCTCAGAGAGAAACGCAAGCGTGAAACTTGAGCTTAGACTTATTTTGATTAGTAGGCCAGTGTCACTCTATCCCTCACACTCCTCATTGGGTCCACTTGTGTCTGAGCCACTAATCTGCACTGCTCTTGATAGAATGCTGGTTATTACTAAAGTGATTGTATGTAAATCACAGCACAGTTAGTAGATTACCCTATAATTGCAGGATTATAATAATTTACCACACTTGGTAAATTTGTCTCATTGCCTAAATAAATTATATATTGCATATCTTATTTTTCAGTTTTGCCTGCTAGATAGTGATCCTATGGGTTGTATAATTTCTATGATTCCTGTACAATGAAATTCTCCCTCCATCATTTATCCCAGCTTCCCAAAATTAAAATGTGATTTGTGATAAAGGCTAAAGGCAGTAATAATGCGTAAGAAGTGAATGAATCAAACCTTGAAAGCACTTAATCGATCTATAAATCAATTAATAATCATAACCTGGATTAATAGAGTTTATATAAATCTGTGTTCATGCAAAGCAACAATTGGACAAGAAGCAGATTTTATTATAACAGTCTAATGTTCATATTTAATGTGCATTTAACACAATTCAAAACATTTTAGCAAGTTATGGTTTGACTTAAGTTTGGCTTAAATTTCCCAATGTATCCTTTACTAAAAACAATAATATAGGAGAAACTAATTAAGAAAATAACAAAGGAAACATAAAACTAACAGGAAGACACAAAAAACTGAGAACTACCAAAATAGAAAGTAACTAAATGGCAATTAGCACAGATCAAAACTTGACAACAAGATGTAAGAGGACACTACAAGAAATCAAATATCTCTAACTAAAGTCTATAAAGAATAACAGGCTTAAACTACACAAGTAATTAAAACATTTGTCAGAGAGAAAACGAAATATAACAGGAAATCCTGCAGGAAAAAGTGGCTTTTACTTTTGATGAAATGGGGACATTTGACAAGCTTAACCAAACTCTTGTGTGACCTAAACCTAGCCACAGACAAGAGAAATCTTTCCCATATAGCACAGCAACCTTTCTGAGCATATTTGATATCCTTGACTATAGAAAGCATAAAATGCAGTGACCTGAATGTAAGGCAGCAACACAGGAGAATGCCTCATGTGAAAGAACAGAAGTGGGGAGTAGACAAAAGAAAATGCCTCTGACAGCTGTCAGTCCTGTCTCCTTCCCAATTGCACATTCAAACAGGAATCAATTTGTGTGCTGGAAGAAGGAGAGAATGAACTGTTGTTTTCACTAAAAAAAAAATCCTTGTTGAATAACAAACCATTGCAATTTCCCCAGACTTAACTTTTTGTCTTACACTAAATCAACTGAAAGTTGCAATGCCCAAAGAGAAAACAGCTAGATTTGCCCAGGAGAGGACACCACAGCAAATATAGAAGGTTTGGTTACTAATGCTGCTCAGTGCTTATAGCCATTACAGCAGTGTAGGCTGCTTTCTGGGCAGCACAAAATTTAATGAAGGAGAGGCATGCATGCTGTTAGACTACTGACTAAGAAAAAGAGAACAAAGGCTCTACAGAGTAATTGAGAGAGTATCAAACTTATGTCATTGCTATCGCACGTTTTTCATGCTAATCTTTATTCATTATTGAGCAAAAGAATCAACTTTTTTTGTGATCAATTAATCGCAGAAAACGTCAAACCATCCGAAGCAACCAAACAGATTGGACGGACTGATTAATCTGTCAGGTGAAAGCTCAGTCTACTGAGCTACTATTTTATTATTTAATAAATGTTTTTTCAGCATACAAACCTTAATTTGTTGTCACAAAATGCAGGCATAAAGTTTTAAAAACCTGAATCTGAGACAGACAGACTTTAATCCTTGCACCATCCTTGCTTTGACATACAGCACAACAAATATTCCTGGTCATTTAAATTAATGACAAATATCACACAATATTTGACTATGCTAACTGACTTTTTCTTAGGACCCCCTACAGACAGATTCATTTCAATTGAGCTTCTCTGCAAGATTACAGTCTAAAAAAGCTGAAAAAAGTAGACTTGGTACATAAACATAATCCTTAAAAATTGCAGCGGCAAATCAGAAACTCGTGTATGGATGATTTTGAATGGCTGTTTCGGATATCTCAAAGAGCAGAAAAACATTTTACAAGGTGACAATCTGATGTCCATAGGAAAAGCCTTTAATGTTGATTTTTTCAGAAAGAAAAAAATATATAGATATATGGCTGTGGAAATATGGGTTAATGAGTAAATGAGTTTTATGGGCACATAAAAATAAGTTAGTAACTTCCAAGTAAAGCATATATTATATCTCTTTTTCCTTTTGATATTATACCTGCTGAAGCAGAATCCTTATAGGCAAAGCATCTATTTTCAGAAGTCTCCTGGGCTTAGGGAAGCAGCGAGACACAGATGTTCAAATTTCCCACTGGACTCTGTTCTTACACACATGCACATCAAAAACTGTGCACAAAAATAAAATCTTCAGGCAGAGAAATTGTCTTGAGAATGGCAATAATTATACCAAAGCAATTAAGAAAACATGCTCCACATAAGTCACATCTCTATTTGTCGCCCTATTAAATCTGAAAATCAACAGGACCAAGGCTAAGCTCTATAAACACCATTTACAACATTCTTTCAAGTGAGCCTCTGATGCTGTGGTAAAGTAAATGCATACTTGAGTGAGAAATAAACTGGAATATAGAAAATTCAATTATGCAAGCAAGGAGTGAAGTCATACTGCTGTATGATGTTGGGTCTGATAAGCTATTAAGCCTGACAAATGGAAACACTGACAGTTAAAACGACCGAGAACAGGGAATATGCCTGCACATGTTTTGTTTGTTGAATAAAGTAAAATGGGAAAAGGAGCGTAGAACTTTGATCACTTGTTCTTTCTACCTCTCATGCTTATTTCTTTATGCATTTACAGTACATTGTTCTCTTTGGATCTCTCACTCTTGCTGTGATACACGGTGTGTATCAAAAACGCCTCATTCTGTCATTGTCAGTGTGCTAACAGGCTCATTGGACTACCTTGTTATCCAACTCAAACAGTGAGACCTAAAAAAAAAAAAAAAACCACAGCGCATTTCCATAATGTTATTGACCGAGTGCTGAGATGCGACGCCGCCTGGAATATACACACATTTGCATGTCTATTACCTCAGAAAACTGCAACTCTTGACATGAGGCAAGGAGAGCCAATTTGAAGCTCTGCTGCACATTCAACATCCTCCAAATATCCACCCACACACACACACACACACACACACAAACCCTTACACACCAGAATCACATTAAAGCTGGAAAGCAAAGCATTTCGGGAGACAGGAAGTAGTGTAATGAAGGCCAATGATGTCCTTTAGAGGGTTAAACACACACACTTGACATGCATGATGGATCAGCTGTGAAATAGGCTGCAAGGCAAAGTTCAGCAAAGCCAGTGTGACAGGAATTTCAAACAGGATGTACCTGTCTATCTTTGCAACATGTCAGGCACCACTAGTGGCGTTTAGATTGTAAAAGGAAGATAATAGGATCGTGTATGACACAGGTGGCAGATTTAGCTGTTGTGACATCAAGAGAGGATTATACCAGAGAATCTGAGGATGTGAGACGGATCCTAGTAGCTCAATGAACTGAGGGCTGTACGCTCGGTGTACCTGTAGCACGATTTAAAACACTGATTACAGTTTACATTTATAGCTCAGGTGTTTCTGTGTTAGCGTCCTGCTCTTTCACTTGAGCTATTGGATGTACAGATCGAGTTTTGTCTTTCTCTCTTATACACACACACACACACACACACAACACTAGAGGTCAACTTTAGGTGAATTGCATAAATTGTCTTTAAGCGCTGGCTTTATCAAGGAGATCCTATTTTGCCACTGCTGTTCTGCATAGGCCTGAATCCCCTCAAATGATCATTAACAATACCGGATACAGATACCGACTACAGAATGGAGGAAACATTAGCCACCTCCACTATATGAACTACATCATGCTGTGTGACAGGCGTGACCAAGACACTGATTCACTGATCCACACCAATAGGATCTACAGCAACAACATCGGAATGCCATTTGGACTGGAGAAGTGTACTTGCAGAGAGCAAGTCCTGAGGAGTCAGCTGAAGGGGAATAACACGATCTGGGAAATCAACACAAAGGTTAAAGGTCCAGTTTGCCATCTTGGACAGGTTTGTCAGGTAGATGCACCTTCCATTCCAATTTTCAACCAGATATTAATAAATCATAAAGAGATCTATGAGAAATGTTTTCCTCTTTGCATAACTCTGATGTAAACGCTATCGCAGTTGCACCAACATTTATCTGTTCAGGATTGTCCCACTAAACGGCCAGTTATCTGAAATGAATACATCGATGTCCAACTCTAAGCGAAGTGAAAGTGCATTCTCTTGGAAACTATGCAAGATCATTCCTGATGAGAACTCACTAAAGGTTTGTTTTTAACCTTGAAACAAGATGGGAGGTCAGACACTGTTGTGCTCAGTATAGAATACTGTGATTTTGAGCAGGATGAGAACTGCATGGGCGAACACCAGTTGTGATCTTGATTAAATTGTCTTTAAAATTGAAGTGATTTGTTGTAAAGCTTGACTTGATTGGGTGCTTACTGCTATCCCCAGCAGTTCAATCCTTAGTATTAACACCTGAAAAACAGTTTTAGGAACAGAAGCTCAGTGCTATATTTTATTACGCGACAGTAGACCATTTGATGAAAAAACAACTTTGAACGTCTGTGTCATCTTATGATCATAAATTAAGTCTCAAAGTGACCTCTGACCATAAGAAACATAACTGATGTTATAGAAAAAAGGAACCCAACAGTGGAATGAGAGATAATTAAACCTTTGTGTCATCTTGTATAATATAATGGAAAATAATATAGTGAAAATACTACATGACTGTGGACCTCCCAATCAGCGGCACCATTCTATGGCAACAGAGTTATGTATGTATGTGTACCATTTTAGTATTTATACAAAGTATTGATACTTCATGTTGTTGGTATATTACAGATTAATGTTTTTGTGTTTTTTTTTCAAATCAAAACTTATCTGAACACTTTCACTCAGTGTTAACTATATCGCTTACCATTCAGATATCATAGTAACTGATACCTCTGATAGAGGTGTGGCTACAACTATAAGCATCAAATAGATTTCAGGGACTTCTAGCAGATGTTGTTGAATCAACTAGAACTTAAAGTACCAGACAAAGTGTATATGTCCCAAGGTAATTTTACTTTAGCACTGAGGTGCATGCGTGTCAGTACAATCAGAGAGTTGCCTAGGCAACCAGAATTCAATTCAATTTAGTTCAAGTCAGTTAGATTTTATTTGTATAGTGCCGAATCCCAACAACAGTTGCCTTAAGGTGCTTTATAGTGTAAGGTGCACTAATACAAAAAAACTAGTGAACTAGTCCACTAGTGACCAACTATCAGCTAGTGATATGTGATGAGTGAATGTATATGGCTGGGGCTTTACAGCTGCAATCCATCTCACACCACAGGCAATCCAGAGGTTGGGTGTCAAACATTTTTAACAGTTTTTAAAGAAGAACTTTAAGGATACTAAAATGACACATTTTGGCACACATTTTTGTATTTCCATTGGTTTTGAGTTTTTAAAATGTTTTTTTGAATTCGTTTTTAAAGGTTATTTTCAGAATGAGAGCTTTTAGTTTAAGTTTTCATTAGTTTAAGTAATGGTTTTATTATTATTATTATTATTATTATTATTATTATTATTATAATTCATTTATTTATTCTCATTTTTTTATTTTTTACTCTATTTTTTATTTTAGTTGAATTGTTTGTTTGTTTGCTTTTTCAAAAACTTCATGCAGATGACAGCCATTGTGTCTTCTGTTATAGTTTATAAAGTAACAATGCTATAATTGCTCATTTAAAAAAAAAAAAAAAAAGGGGGGGGGGGTTTTTTTTTTTTTAAAACACTTG
>VURO01002324.1:10568-34321 GCA_015108175.1 Pelvicachromis taeniatus
TTAATTTGTAAATTTAAAAAAAAAAAAAAAAGGGGGGGGGGGGTTAATGTCTTACTACAACCTTGCACCTGAATCAATATGTTAATGATTGCATTTCCATTCGTTGGGTTCATTTGAATCCAGCAGAGGTGTCTAAATAACCCAAGGGATGCTGTGAAATGACCCACCTGTCAAACAATTAAAAAATGAATACAGCGCAATGGTTTGAATATACTACATTTGGCTACATAAAAGGACTGCTGAGAAAGAGTTGCTACATATTAATAAAGTTTAACACAATTATGCAATCGTAGCCATATGCGCAACCAGTAGTGTATACTTAAATATCAAAGTGAACTCATGATAGAGAACAATGATAAGCTGATGACCAGCAGTGCTCATTTGTTTATCACAGTAAGGGGATACAGAAATAAATCTGTGAAAGAAAAACTGCACGCATGGCAGCTACATTAAAAAGACAGAGGAAATTGCCTCACTACCAGAGGCAACAGCTTGGCAAAAGACATGACTCGTCTGGCAGAAAAAGGTGCCAGAAACAATTATTTTTCTCTTTTCCTCACAAAGGAAGAACACAGTGTCTGTTTCCCTCCTGTGGTCTGCTCTCATGTGAGTCTTGGGCATGGCAGGCCTTTCATGCAGATTGCCTCATTGTTGAAATTAAGAGAACAATGTCAAAAATCCGTATTTGTACCACCGCTGGTGCCAAAACCTTCACTATATATCCAACAAGATCCTGTTCAGTAAGTAAAGCATTACGATTTCACTATCGGGAAATCAATACTATCATTATCACTTCAAACAAGGTTGTTTTTAAGGTGAGCTCTGAAGAAGAATGCACTCAGACTGATATAGCATTTAGTTTCAATTCAGCAATACAGGTTGAAAATCGGTTTCAGCAATTTTATTCAACATCACGGAGTCACCAGAGCACTCATTGCACTAAAAACTGAGCATGTGCATATTGCTGTTCATCATTTATTCAGAAAGTTATCATTTTTAGTTCCACAAAATCAAGCCTCATAGAAACAAAACATATTGTTCAGTGTCTTGTTTGGGGGATAGAACGCCACAACATCGAATTCTGATTTGATAACAAATAATAACCTAGTTAAGATCACAGATAACCAGAGTTGACAAAAATGCGGACTTTCTGTACTTAGGTAGAAGTACAAATGGTACTGTCAAAAAATACACCAGTAAAAGTTCAAGTACTGATTCGTGTTATTTATGCAAGTAAAACAAAGTACAGGCTATATAAACTTTAGTCTAACCTTTTTTATTGTACAGTACTTGTACTCAGCTTGAATCTGAAGAATGAAAGTTAAAATAAATATGTCTTTCCTGTTTGCTTACAAACAACTTAGTGGCGATAGGTTAATTGGAAAATCTAAATTGCCCATAGGTTTGAATGTGGGAGTGACTGTGAGTGCGACTGGTTGTCTGTCTAAGTGTGTTAGCCCTGCGACAGACTGGCGACCCGTCCATGGTGTACCCCGCCTCTCGCCCTAAGATAGGTGGGATAGGTTCCAGCGCCCCTCGTGACCCTGAAAAGGATAAGTGGATGCGGATGGATGGATGTTTGTAGAGAGTGATGTTGCTTCTAAACAGGAAAATATATATAGTCAGGGGTTAAAGTGGGCTTTAGCAGGTGGGGGGACCCTTAAATTGGTTGTAGTGGCTCAGTGTGAGGAAGAGAATCATAACTCAAAATAATTTTGATTGAGCGCTCCAGTAGATTTTCTTTGTGTATAGGCTGTGATCAGCTGATGTGCTGCCCTTTGTAGATTTACAAGATATCAAAAGATGTTTCATGAGTTGTTCTGGCCGATCTCCATCCTCTACACTGACTTTGTGTTGTTTTTTCTAGATGGTAGAAAGTTGATATGAAGGTGGAATTTAGTGAATATATATATACAATAACCTAACTCTGACCATGAAGACACAGCCAGTGTGCACCAGTCACAGACATACTTTACTTTCAATCCATCAGAGTTCAGCAAACTAACCCGTTAATCCTGCACTAAACTGCAGAGGATTTCCATGCAGCCTTTAAATAACACAGCCTAAATTAGTGTGATTTGCAGGATTGTTTCACAATATGAAAAAAACAACAACATAATGTCACGTGTACAGACACAATATCTGATTTAAAAACATGAGGGCTTACATGCAAGCTTCACATTTCCAGTTTATTACATCCCACTGAGCAGTTCTTACCATTAAATCTAACGTCTCTTCTTCCTCTCCTGTCTTTCTTATCTTTCTCCATCTCTGAGTGAAGTTAGCACTTCATTGTACTATTCTTAAGTACAGTAACAAAGTATTTGAACTTTGTTACTTCCCACCTCTGCAGATAACACATTACATTTGCTGAAACTGATTACTGCTCGACTATACTGAGTAAATACTGACATATATACTTCGTAGGATTAGGGGATCAGGAACATTCATAGCTTCATGTTATCAGCAATGTGTCTCTGGGCATGCAGTACATGCTATCTAAAAGGTTGAAGATTATCATACAAATATTTTCTTTATGTTGTTACATGATATGAACAATTTACAACAGCAATGTAATGGGAATATATTTGTTATATTGAATAAAAATACAAAATCAAACAGTTTTGAACATATTTTGAAAAATATGTTAAGATCTGTTCAAGCAGTTGTTAATGCACATTCAAGTTGTTAAAGCAGCTACACTTTCCACATTAAAGGACCAAACTCTTAGTCAATATGAGGCTTAAAACATTTTGATATCGCATATAATTAGGGCTCGATCAGGTTACCCTGAATCTTCCCCTAGTTTCGCTGCAATATGCCTAAGCTGCTGGGGGCTTTCACGTTTTTCACCTTTTTCACTCATTATACACCATTCTGCATCATCAGTTATCATTAAACTCTGTCTCTCTTCCACAGTGTGTGTTTTTTTTGTCCTGTCCCCTCCACCTCGACCTATTGTGGAAGAAGCCGTTGCTTTCCTGAGCCTCGTTACCCTGATGTTTTTTTCTCCTTAAAAGAGACTTTTTCCTCCCCACTGATGTTGGGGCTTGGTACCCAATCTCAGAGTGAGGATGATGATGATGATGATGATATCTCCCTTGATGTCCTGTCTCCCCCTTGCTGTAGCATTTTCTTTGCACTTTCTAGTTATGATAGCAGTTGCTTCTTCCGAATGTTGGAATCACTGAGCTACTAGTCATTTTGCTATAAGTCTAGATGCTGGGTGTCTGAAATTTCACACCTCCCACATCATCTTCATGTACCTCCTTCCACTGGGATTACATCTGCAGTAGCCTTCCAACATTTCCGTATTCTTGTCTCTTGCCCACTTCCTGTTCCAGCAGCTCACTCAAGCGTATTAAAATGCTGTTTTAATGTAAGGAAGATTTAGGTACTGCTCACGTCTTCCTTTAAATGAAATTTTTGCCTTTTATATGCTTACATTTTGCCAAATAGGTCACATTAAAAATACTTTAAATTAACCGTTATCAATTCCTGGTTGGACGGTAGCCATGAATGCTAATTCATAATGCTTTGTTTCCCGATTCCTAAACCATGCAGATGTTTAGAATTGCCTAATGTCTACGACGCTCACGCAAACGATATTGTTTATCAAGTGCCAAAGTGAAACTACAACTATGGTTTCCAAATTAAAGTCAAGGTAATCACGCTTTTATACACCACACAAACAACATTACAGTCAATGTTTTCTGAGTTAGTCATTTGAGTGTGTCTCTATAGGAACAGATTTTTGTGTTGGCACTAGTTCAACTTTATACCAAGTGTCAAGACAGTTATATGGCAAGCCAGAAAATCCAAGCTGTGGCATCTCTTCGGAGAATAAATGAATGCTACAGCAGCATGGTGCACATCAGACTAGATGAATGCTGGCGCAATGTGGAGTAAAGCTGACAGCGAACACCTGCTGATGATATCTAAGCAAACACTGTGGGCTCTGCAGGAATCTGCATACAACTTGATTTTTTTTTTTTTCCTCTTTTCACTCATGTACTACAGTATGTGACATTAATAGACATATAGGGAGGGAAAATGAGAAACAAAAAACTTAGCAGGCATGAGCATTTTAAAACCATCTTAATAATTGTTTTTAAATGGATACATACAAAACGATTAGTTCTTCTCAAAAGGTCCCAACACTCAACAACCCACACCTAACATTGAATGCATACAAATATTCACAACTGTGAATGAACGACTGCTCTTGTTAGAGTACACAGTTTGATTTGCTGGAGCTGTCTCAGCAGACAATATAGCAGTGACACAAAGCTACTAGGAAGAGTCAAATTAACAAGCTCAGACAGGAGGAGGAGAGAGGAGAGAGTGAGGAAGACAACAAAGTCCAAACAATACGCTGAGAGGCGGGAGAAAGTCTAGGGTAACATTATACAGAGCCCTCCAAACAGTGGAATTACATTTACTCTAAAAGGCACTTCCACTGGCAGCATTTCCACTGGGAAGCACCACTGACAGCTTCTTGTGTCTTATTTTTCCATTTGAAAAGGGAGCTACTTTTGACACCACTGAGAACCAAGTGTGTTTTAAAGCTCTTAAAACACCAAGGGCTTGGGAAGAAAAAAGCATTTCAACTTAAGCAGGTGCACCACAACAGCTTTTTAAAAGTCTCACAAAACGGCACAATATAGCTCTGTTTAGGGAAAAAACTGGCCTACATTTCAGCAAATTGTAACTGCTTAGCACAAGGGCATGTGCAAATGATAGATCCACCCTGAAATGACTAGAAACCTCAGGATATTATTTTTATTTTTATTATTTTGTATTCTACTTCTCGTTCTCCACCTTACCACCAGGAGACGCAGTGCTGCTTACTTTAGGATACAGGAAATTGAAGGCTTGTTAGGCATGTTTTTAGACAACTCTATAGTTTTGTCACACTGAAAAACAAATATGATATATTGCAGCGAAGGTGGAGCACTTTAACAGAGATGTCTTTCAGAAAATGTTTTTTTTTTTTTTTATGGAATAATGGTGCCGGTTACTTTATTGCACTAATGGATCCAATTTTCATCTTGACCTCATGAAGATTCATTTAAAACTAAAGAAAGGCAGCTGATTGTTAGCGGCAAGCAGGGAAGGTTTTTATGCAGATTTTAGACCAACTACAATTATAACATTGAGGGAATAATATCTTCTCATTCTGCGTGCTTGGCAAAAGCACATTCATAATGACATTTTTCATAATGTAGAACACCATTTCATATGTAAAAAAAAAAAAAAAATGTAATAAATGGTGTGCACGTAGTTAGACTGGCAAAAAACACAAACTTGACCCCTTTTTAATGATCTCCAACAATGAGACACTCCAAATAAGAGTGCAACATGTACTCCAGTTGTTCCCCTAGCCACCAGTCTACAAAGGAAAACAAAGATGCACTGACAGATGGTAGCAAAGAAAAACTAATAGTGAAAGTAAAAGTGCAGCTTATTAACCACTTTTAGTTGCAATAATTTAGCAATCGTTTCTGCAACTAAGTAATCGTCTCTATCATCATTTTGGAGGGCGCTTTCATTTTGCCCTGCCACATCATTTCAATCAGGCTGAGGTCACGATTTTGACTCAACCCTTATATCACCTTTACTCTGCATTATGGTCAGATGTAGCTACTTAGGTCTCATCTTCCCAAAGGACTTTTGTTTCAGGAGTCTTGTGGTTTGCTCAGATGCACCTAGGCAAAGCAGAGCCATTCTGCACTATTCTTTTTAGACATAAAGGGCTTTTCCCTGTGAAACCTGTTCAGTTTTTATCAAATTGTACCATCATAAACTTTAAAATGCTATAATGGTAACATTAAAATGCAATCTGAGGCATGTAAAGGCCGAGCTGTAGCTCTTGGCCATTTATGCAATTTCTCTGACTGCACTGTCTGACCTTGGGGTGAAAGTCTACTGCTGGAAATGTAAGTTTCCCTCACATATATTAAACACACTAGAAGAAATTGTGACAACTTGTTAGCCATCGTGGGAATGCCTCCTATTAGTTACCTGGGGTCAACAATAGAATTACGACCTCTTTTCCTTTGAGAGCATCCTTTGACTCACTACTTTATCGACGTGCATAATAGCAGTACAGACGTCCTTGGTATTTTCATCATAGTTTTACATCTTTAAAATGTAAGCCAGTGTTAACTCATTGCAATTCTTGGTAAAGTCTAAATTTCAATCCTAGATTGAAAGCTAATACACTGAAGGCTAATACAAATTATTAACAATTTTACATTTGCTTTTGTGTTTTTACAAAAATATTAAGTGTTATATTGCCAAGTTACAATACATAGTTCCTTGCTAAACAGCATGAAGGATTAATGCAGCCCACCTGCAAAACTATAGATAAAGTTCAAGTTTCAGTTTTACCGGATAAGCAGAATAAAATGGGTGGACGGATGGATTTAAAGCGCACGCTGACTACGTCTCCTACCAACATAATGTAGAGAAGGTATATATTTGGTTTCACATCTATTGATGAGAAGACTTCACTGGTGGTACTTATGTGGGGGGGGAAGTGAAACACATGACCATTGCTGAGAATTGGTGATAATAAAAAGTATCACACATTAAGAAAACATCAGCATATTAATGCACTTTAATTTATATTTAAATCCTGGTTGTAACATGTTCACATGACACTCCTCAGTATTAATTTCCCTGAATGTATTTTTTTTCCAGTAACAAAACACAGATATTAATCTTGACAGACTCTTGCAGTTGAATAAAGTATGGTTTGTATGAGTAATGAGGTGTCCTTTCACATCCTCTGTTCTTCTGAGCTGCATTAGCACAAGGGACCTGAGAGCACTGCGATTGGTGAGAGATCAGACAGCCAGCATCTGTCTCTCTCTCTTCCACTTATATACAGCTCAACACACCCGTTCACATATACACTCTTACACATGCTCACACAGCAGTCCAGACATCTGGTGGGGCTCTAGTGGGTCTTGCCACTGTGGTGCTGGGACTCTTACAAGGACTAAAGATACTTCAGCAGTAATGACATATCCCTATTGACCAGACCGGGCAGAAAAACAGGAAGTAGGGACAAGACAGTGTCAGAGAGGTCATTCGTCTTGGGAGAGTGATTTAAATACAGTAGAATAGAGTCAAAAAGATATTAAATCCTCTGCCAGAGATCAAGGTAATTTTCAAGCGTTGACCAGTATCCAGAGAGAACTGTTATTGAACTGAGCTTTTTAAAGACAGGGGTTTAACTGAACCACGTGTTGTTGTTTTTTTTTTTAAATAAATATAATTTGTAGGTTTGAACACAATAATACTAAGGAGATTTTTTTCCCCATGCTGCAGCTTGGCTTTGCTCACAGATTGACTTTGAAATATTCAGTAAATCAGAACATAATGTCACCCCACTTTCTTTGATATTCTCATGCTTTCCCATCAGAGGGGTCTTAAGCTTGCAGTTTGTGTACTTATCATCAGTATCTAGCTACATAAGGAGAACAAGAATAGCAGGGATGTGTTTTTTTAAGTGCTAAAAAGCACCCTTTGAAAACAAAGTGACAGCTGACAATTATTCTGAAATGAAAGACTGCTCAGCAAATTACATTTGATACATTTGGAGAAAAGCATGACTTTTTTTGCAAGTTGGACACGCTATACTGTAAAAGTTGTTAATATCTTTGACAGAAAATTAAACCTGTTTTTTGTTACATGAGAATACTATGGATGGACAAGGGAAGTGCTTATAAGTTTGTTTTTACCGCTTTTACTATCACACTCCTACAGTAACTCCACTTTTACACGATGACAAGGATTTGGAAAGGAACAATTAGGATAATGAAAGCCCATGTGACATAAACCACAGTCACAGAAGCACAAATCAGGTGATCACACTGATTTAACCTATGCTTAAAGGGTGCCTATTGCCTATACTTGACCACAAATATGACAATGGTGAAGGAGGCCCAAATAAGTTCGTTGGTTGGTTGGTTAAATGTTCCTAAAAATACTACAGTCGTTTCCCTTTTTATAGTAACCTATCCTGGACTGCACCATAAAACTATTTGTAACAGACTTATTACTTTTAAAACTGTAAAAATTTAATTCTGCTTATTTAGCTAGTTTAGCCAAATCTGAACTTTTTAAGACTTAGAAGAAACATTGTTTGTGGCCTTTCGGTGGATGCCTTTTCTGTCTTCTCCTTCCCCTTAGTACCAACCTACCAGCAGTGGCAATTGACTGCCCACCCTCGAGGCTGATTTCGTCGTACCCGTTGTACATACTCATAGATTGTCTAATAATTGGAATTCTCTCTCCAATCGTGTCCATTGTTTACCTTAGAAAATAAAATCCCTTTTCCTTTGTTGCGAAGTAGCTCTATAAAAATAAGCTCAAGGGGAATTTTTTTGGAAAAAATGCACATGAAAAAACACAGACCGGTCACTTACCAATTGCAGGATTTCCTCCAGGGTTTAGAGTGACTCTAAAGGCTTGACGCCAAGTGTGGCGACTGGGGGGGCCATCACAGGGGTCAACGTAAAGAAGAACACCTCCAAATCCCAACTCAGACAGTAGGGACAGCTAGACAAACACAACGATTCAATGATGAAAACAGAACTAGCAAGTTATTTTATTCATAAACACTTTTTCAAGTAAATATTTACTTCATTATCATGCAGTAGACGGCAATAAGTCACAACATTAAGCATTAATTCAGCAACATTAAGCATTAAACATTACTGTGGGTGAACTCAGTCATGGTAAAGCATGCTGATACTCATCGACATGAGTTTAGACCAATGTAACAATCGAATAAAACAATACACAAAAAAGATTTTTGATATGACTTATTGATTTCTTATTATGTGACCAAAATTAACACGGTGAGAGGGGGTTTCTGATGTTTATGTTGAGCAAAGGTTAGCCTTGTGTTTATGTAGTCACCCTCACTGATAATAATGCGGAAGTGTTTCTGAGAGAGATGAAGTGTGCTGCAGCTGCCACTGTGTAGCACAGTATTTTATCGTCGTCCATGGAAGATGTAGTGTCCTTGTTTTTTTATGAGGGTAGATGACTATTTTATTGAATATGTGACACCAACCACGGTCATTCCACTCTCATCACAACTCTGTCCTTCACTGGAAAACAGGGACACAACACAGACATGGACTCAGAGACACACAGACACACACAAACTCAAAAATCACCCTCTTGAAATGAAAATCCTTTAATACACATATTTTTATACACATGAAAGTCATGTGTATGCCTGTTCCACAGACAGACAGACAGACAGACCACGATAAAAGCAGAAAACCAAAATCAGAATTCAAATTTATGATAATTGGATATCAAAGATTTTAGGAATAAAAAGGCAACAGTAGAAAAATATACTGAAATAAGAGTAATGTCTTTCAAAAATTAGCTACTATTAAAGGAGCCAAATAAGTTAAAACACATTGATAAGCACATCAGTGTGTGTGTGTGTGTCAAATTTAACTCAAGGTGCATGTGTAACATTAGGCCCTGCAGTCACTGTCACACACTCATTAGTGAGAGTACAATTCTCATCAATCATCCTTCCCTACGTCTATGTAAGGAGTCATCATTTCTCTCAGCCGCTGGTACTCAGAGACATTATGAAACACACATGCTCAAATTTGTCACAAACTATAGGTGAAGAGGGAAAAAATGGGTCAGCAGCCTGTTGCTCCAAGGGGTCCCATGTGACAGCTGTTTCAGTTAATGGATTTTTAGAAGTCTAACCAAGCAAACGCAAGATGAAGTACAGTGACCTCACTTTAAACATTTCCTCTCCTTCCCTTGCTAACCTCCATTTACTCCTCTTATGCCTCATTAGCCTGTCATTTATCAATAACTTAACATACAAAAGTAGTGTAATGTCTGAAACAAAGGAATTAAG
This sequence comes from Pelvicachromis taeniatus, assembly GCA_015108175.1. Lineage (NCBI taxonomy): Eukaryota > Metazoa > Chordata > Actinopteri > Cichliformes > Cichlidae > Pelvicachromis > Pelvicachromis taeniatus. Next base: position 20,482 of record VURO01002324.1, read on the forward strand.
TACAAAAGTACTCCTTCAATTACAGCAGAATAACAGTGAGAAAAGGTATGTTCTGTCTGAGGTTATGTAAGTCTGTGATACGTAATGATTCTATCTACAAAAACGTCTTACCAGATTGGCTTTCCAGAATGTTAAAAGTACAAAAATCTAACTCCAGGAAATGTTGAATAGAAGCACAGAGGTATTTTTGTCCAAGCTGAGTTAAGCATCACATTTTATCTTTTGCCTTACTCAAAGTAAAAGCATTATTCTGCCAGATACAGCCACATAATTTTCTGCAGAATTTCGACATCTATAATTTAAATAAAATTCAATGGTTCCCTTTTATTAAAATATAATCATGCTGTTAACCCAACCTAATGATCTCTTTCAGATTAGGATGGCATAGACTTCTGGCCGTATCGCAAGTTCATTTTATCGGATCATAATTTATTCTAATCATTACACAGTGTAGTGTCAAGGTTGGCATTTATGTATCATAGTAATCAATGCAATGCATGGATCCAATACATTTACATTAACTTTAAATTACATTGCTGATTATGTCCTTGTAGAGTCTGCCTTCATTTTTTTTTCTCAAACAGAATTCATTTTGATTTAATGGAAAGTGAAACAATATTAATGAGCAGGGTAATTAACATGTTAGTATGTGTTTATGTTTTAATTAACCGGATTGGAACATATATTTTCCCTGTCATCTTCTTATTGATGGGAAAACTGCTTTGAGCAGAATGTGGCAGACATCCAAGGAGAAACAACCCTAATAAATCAATGTATCGCTAATGTTACTGCTCATGAAGCAAATGGATTGAGACGTCATCGTGCTAAAGAGACGCAAATAAAAAAGTTAGGTATGGTAATGGCAAACAGAAGAATTAGTCATGCATGACAACCCACATGGACCAGGTGATATTGAGTATAAAATCCCTGTACAACAAGCTGCACTTAAGATTCACAAGGCAGTGTGCTACTTTTCCATGGACGTTGAAAGTACTTTAACTCATTTAGGACACTCTGATTTAAAGCTCTGTATTATAAGAAAATCATTTTTGAGTCGTACCTTGGACTTTTTTAAAGATCAAAAGATTTCATTCCTCCGTCTGGCTGAGTATTTATCCTGCCGCAGGATTATCATTTCAGACAGACCTCAATGCTTAACATTAACTCACAGTTTGATACCCCTATTGGTACAGTACAGTGAGTAGTACTTTACCTTGTATAGTAAAGGTATTTTGCCAAGTTTGACAACAGCAATCTGGTTGGTTAGGTTCAGGGTCTCTTTGGCTCTTCTTAGGTCATCCACACTACCATACTGGATGTCCACCACCTCACCCTGGCGAGAAAAAACAAACAGAACATCAGGGATCTATGATACTAAATTAATATTAAAAACTCAGATTGTTTCTTAATATGTTTGAGGGCAACACCACCCAGATTTTAGGTGGCATTTATGCATTTATATGCCAAGTCAACTGGATAATTCATAATCCCTGCATGACCTTACTCTGGATATCAGACCTTTATATTTACTGTCTAAAGGTGAGATGCTGAGTTATAAACAGTGGATTGCATTTAAAAAAAAAAAAAAAAAAAGAACTCAATTAATTACCAGTGTGCATGCTGGAGTTCACTATATAGTTGGGAAACTATTAGAATATTACTACCAAAGAATCTGTTGACTTTACAGCATCCCGACAACCACTTTGATAAAGTGTCTTCTTTGCACTTGTGTGTGCGCGTGTGTACGTTTGTGCGCATGCATGTCTGGGTAACTGAGCAAGTGTTATCACCTCCCAAATTAAAGTGACCTAGAAGCTGTTGAGGAAAGTCAAAGCATTACTTTTTTTGGGGTCTCTCTCTCTCTTTTACCCTACTCCCCCGATCACTACTTCCTCCGTGCATCACCTGGGCCTGATTCATTTTTCATGTGGCCTGGGGGCGAGCGTAACACGATGCTGCAGTAGGGTGAATGTGAGTGAGGGGTAGAGAGTGCCCAACTGTGCAAATGAGAAAAAGTGAGAGAGAACACATCTTTTTGCATCAGGGGACCCCAGTACATGAGAGCGAGAGAGATTTATCACTCCTGCCTGAATTTGCATCATAAAAGTCTTCCATTTAAACTGAAAGCCATGGAACAGTGCAAGACACAGCAAATTGTAATACAGAATGATTCTGTACGGATTGAGATGGTGCTGCTTTAACTAGATCAATCTCCTTTTCCTCTCTACCTTTATTCTTTCATTTCATCTTGACAAGGTAATAAAATTAACAATGTAAGTGTCCTCTGTCTGGCTTAAGCAGTGAGCATCGTTCACCTGTTAAGGTAATCATTTCTTTAACCTCATTTTTAACATCTTTCTTTTTAACCTAGCCTGTCACTCAAATTAGGTTTTGGCTGACCAATATATACTGACTCTGTCCAGTATCTTATCCTTATTCTATGAATTCAAACTGTTCTGTATGTATTTCAAAAGTTCTGTTCTGCTGGCATCCATGCAAATGTTACAGTACCACATGCTGCAGACCTCCGGCCTAAGGAATGACTCAAGGAACAGCACACTGACCCAAAGGCTTTGATTGACAGAGCCCAAATGTGAGCATCCTTTGACAACCCACATGTCCCAAATGATGCCCTGCAAATGTCCTTGTGCTAAACAACAGAGAAAACCCCAGAAAGTCTTTCAGCCCTGTCTGGATGTTCAGAGCTGTTTTTGGAGGAGAGGCACTTATACATTTTTAGGTAAAAATGTGTCTGTGGCTGATTATAGGGATTTAATATACAAGAATACTCTAATCTACATGGAAATAAGTACAAAACAGGAAAAAAATATAGACTGAATTTAGAAAAACAAAATAATTGCAGTAATTTTATATCTCAGTGTCTGTTTCTAAATGCATAAAGAATATGAAGAAAGAAGAAATGATGAAGAGAATTAGACCAGCCATACAAGGAAAAGAAAGACGAGTCAGGGATTTGTTTCCCCCGTAGTCTGCTGATTAAAGCCTGCATATACCTTGCAATTAAGTGTCATCACATCAAGTGGAAGTGGTACCTTCATAGTCATACAGGCATTATGTCAGACAGCATGAGGGGACAGGTTGAAAGAAGGCCTGCCTGACACAGACAATTGTGTCTGGCATTAATGCAGTTTAGGGAAATGTACTATTATGCATTTATTTGTCTGACTGGATCTTAAAAAAAAGCTTTAGTCTGGATATATATTCATATGTTATAGTATATGGATATATGTTGCAGGAAGGCAACTAAGCTTTCTTTCTATAAGAAGCTGTCCCGATTTCTATAAGGATGCATGTTCCTAGGAAAACATAAGCAAAAGTGTAGCTACATAGTTACAAATGCAGAATTTCAATTGCAAAAGGATTAATGCACATTTTTTTTTCATATTTAACATTTGTGTGTGTGTATACATACATATACCGTATATCTTCCATTAGTCGCCTGTCTCTTTTAAACGCCGGTTTCTAATAAACGCTGGTTTGAAAACATGTCACGACAAATAGACACCGGTCTCCAATAGTAGGCGGGCGACCTTCGACCTGGAAGTCCCTCCGCACTGTCTTCTTCTTTTTAAATTTTATTGGCGGTCGGCAAACAACTGAATGGTGCATTACCGCCACCAAGTGGTATGAAGTGTGACTGGAACGTCACACACAAAAAAAAACCTCAGCGCTGTCACTCGGCCAGCTGTTTCCAATCAGCCGTCATCTACAACCAGTGGCATTTAAGCTGGATGCGCGGCAACCATCAAAGTGGGATTATTACACTGAACAGGAACTGTTGGCTAGCAAACCTGCTAACTGTGATTGTCTGGTCTTTTACGTCCTCTCCTGGAAAGTCGGGCGGAGAGAAGTTTTGGGGAGCACCACTCGTGCACTGGGCTACAACAGAAAAGGAGACACTTGGGAGCAAAGGAGGAGCACAACTGGGTACTGCGTTATTTGTGAACTGTTGGAATAGGTTTTGGAGCACTGTAAGTAAATGCACTAAAAACCGTGCCTGGGTCCGCTTTCCCTCTCACTTCCGCGACAATTCCGAGAAGGGAATAAATTTTTTTTTAAATAAACGCCGGGGCTAAAATTGGAAGACATACGGTAGTAGCAGTAGTAGTATATAGTAGTTTATAGGCCTTAGTAAAAACAATCTGCCCCATTTGTGACGTATCGGAGGCTAAAATTGATGTCTTCAGATGATTAATTTGTCTCTTACTTGCTAACCAAATACTTGCCCGGCAGAGTGCAGCTCTGAGATAAGTGAACTGGTTTAATTTTGGTGGAAGGGAAACTAGCAGTGGCTAATCAGGTTTGATCCTCAAGACTAAGCTTGGACAATTCCATCTGAGAAGGGAATAAGAGCTGGTCTCCAACAACCGCTGGCCTCTTTTAAACGCCGGGCCGGCCGGATAATTTTTTTAATAAGCGCCCAGGCTACTAATGGAAAATATACGGTAGTACTTTATTGTTACAGGGGCTGTTTGAATGCAAAGTCTTGCTTGCATTGGTATAGGGAAAGATAATGCTACAGTAACCTCCATCCTGAGCCTTAAGCAACAAAAATGTCATGTTCTTTCCTCCCAGATGGAGACCATATTCTATTAGTAATTGAAAAATGTAGGCATTTTTGCCATCAACGTAGCTGCTGTTCTTGCCAGTTCCCTCAAACATCTCTTGTAACAGCACCCTGAGAGGCTCTCTGTGAAATTATGGTGTGTAAACCATCAAAGTAGATATTTCACAAAGCGCTAAGTTTCACTGTTGACAGGGGACGAATGATTTGACATTTGGTTCTGAAAAGAAATCTTTAAGATGAACTAGACTCCTATCTGCATCTCCAGAACAAGCCATAGTGGGAGTCCTCTAGCAACAGTTATGACCATCCCTTTTAACCCACCATTGTCCTGTGGTCCAACGGCAGTATAGTAAATCAAGTGAGTCTGGTAGTAGCTGAAAGGTTGACTCCATTCTTCCTTCTGGTCCTGACAGCAGAAGGCCAAAAGTAGTAGTTTCTCATAAAGGGCAATGCTTCATACATTATATCCTTACTCTTCCTAAACTCTCAAATAGCTCTAAATCTCAAACAGTCTCAGTGGAGATGCCAGCTCTTGCCCCAGGGCATCTCCACTGGGGTTGGGTGTATCATTCTCCATCCTACCTGCATTAAGGTAAAGTTCATAAGGAAATATCAGATTCTTGTGTGTAGCTGTCATAGTCCACTTTATCTGCTTTGCTATGACATCACTTTTCTTTATTAACAACTAGGTGTGAGCCACCATCCATTCATTCTTTTTATCAACTGCACTAGGTGTTGTTACATTCTCTTCTCTTTTTGCTTTCCCCAAAACTTAAAATTTTACAAGAAAGTTTCTTCAAACCGTTTAGAAAGTCGTTTAGGGAGAAACGATTTTAACGTTTTATTGAATTTTTCACTTTGAGACGCACCTAACCTTCGCCAATCAAAGAATCACTTGAAAAGCCTGCAAATCACTGAGTTAAAACAATGATGATGAAGCACTTTTAAAATGTGTGAAATTGTAAAGACAACACTAGCAGTAGCACCGTACCTCAAAAGTTTGATTGATGATTAAGGCTGAGCATGGCTTTCATCTTCACAGACAATCACATTCAATTTTAATCAGTTACTTTGTAAAGGACATACATGATCACACTATGAACATGTCATACCACATTTATGTATCTATGTATAGCCTCTAACTGCATGCACAAGCCTCTTGGTTAGAGTTCAGTAGGCAATGGACCATGGCAGTGCTGCCTGAAAATACAGAATAGCCACTTGTAAAGCTTTCTGGGAGGAAATGCATTCCCGGATCTCCAGTTATTCCAGTCATTCACTCTATGGTGTATGTATGTATGTATGTATATATCTTCATGTGTATAACTGACGATGAAAAGGAAAATTCATCCAAATGACAATGAAAAAAAAAAAGGTGACAAAGTGAAAAGAGATAAGGGAAAGCGCCGAGGACGAGTAATTTTTTTTTACTCTACCTGTGTTGAATTAATCAATCTTTTCCCTGCAGTCTATCCTTGGAACGTTTAAAAGTGAGCTTTTATAAAGCATTAGTGAGCTTTTTTACAGTGTGATGTTGAGTCACTTAATGAAGCCTGTGGGTTTACATAAAATTACTTTCAATACTGACGTTTGCTCAACCGGTGGATTTAAAGTGAATTCAGTTTGTCATTTTGTATTAATAATTCATGTCAAGAAAACCTATTATTTCCTAAACTTTGGTCAAATTTGAACTGCATTTAAAAAGCAGACACACACACACACACACACACACACACACACACACACACACACCCTCGTAAAAGCAGGTGGCCAGTATAACACTGCAGGAAAAATAAGGCTTCGTTTACGGATAAATACTGGCAATTTTTTTTTTTTTTTTACCTTTCTTTAACAACAATTGGGTGTGATTTATTTTATTTATTTGTTTATTTATGTTATTTATGTTCTTTTTCTTTTTATGATAGTTTATCAGGAAAACAAGCAGTCCAGCGAGCTTTTTCCTTATAGTTGATTAATCCCCTGTAAAATAAGACAAATTGGGCAATTTTAGAAACCATTATAAATCTATTGAATTTTCACATGATGTAGCTCTTAGAAACCAATCCATTGACTCCAGAGAGAACTCACAACAAGACTTGTATTTATTTACTGGTAAATCAGGCAAGAGTATAATCATATCCAGTTTATATGACAGCTACTTCCATTTTAAACAAAAATATATATTTTAAAGCAGAGTTATTCAGAAAAGCAAACTGACTGAAAATGTTTGATATTCAAGCAGATTTAATGATTTAGTTGATTTTTTTTTTTTTTTGGGGGGGGGGGGGGGTAAAGAGCTCATAGAGCTTTAGGTTAAAAAAAAAAAATCAAGAATACATTTGACCTTTTATAATGGAAACGCACTGCAAAAAACTGAAGTTCCTATTTGTTCCTATGTCGGTCGATACATTCTCTAACAACTTTTTGGCATGCATGTCTTGCATGTTTTACTGTGTTCTTACAGCTGTGACCAAATGGCCCTGAGGCTCTACAGGGAGGCTGGTATCCTGCTTCACTTGATGGATAACATCCTCTGGTGAATGCGTGCTATACCACAAGGATTTTCTGTTCTTCATGGATGTTCATGACACCTGGGACACTGCTATTGTATTTTCTCTGTTCAGTCCTAAGGGTCCCGTGGCAACTGGGTCTCTCTCTTGCAGAGTTTCCCGCATCTGCTGTGATTCTCTATTATTACTTATTTACTGAACAACTGCTTTTCTACTTAAAACAGTCCAGTTAACCAAGCTGTCTAAACTATTCCCTTCACTGAAATACACTTTGCTGTAGCAACATAATAAACATGGTCATCTCATCTTCCTCTGGTCCAGCTCAAGAATTAATAACGCCAGCTGCTCTTATTTTATTCTACTTTCAAACTTAACACAATAGTTGAACTTATTATTTTTTAGAGCACACAGTGCAGCACCAGCAAAACAGGGCCACCAACAGCAGGACTTATTAGTCCAGTATACTTGCTCTGGGCCCAATCCATCCATCACAAATGCCATATTTAATTGTCTGAAAGCCATGTTTAGATCCTGCAAACCACCGCTTAATTCAAGGCAGCGTGCAGGAACAGAGCTAGGAAATAATAAAGTGATGGATGACTGTGACCCTCCTTTGGGTAGACTTCGACGAGTGGACAGCTGGATGGATCGAGTAAAGCGGAGAAAGGAGAACGAAGGGAGAGGAAGGGGGAGAAAAGAGGAAGAAAACTTGGTATTCAAAGAATCACTTCAACTTTTCATCTGCCCTCAGGCCGGGCAGGGGCTCAAGGGAATAACAAGCATCTCCTTCAACCCCTTTCTCTGTTCCCAGGATACACAGAAGTAAAACCCTCTAAAAATAGTGTGACTGTATGCTTTGTGTATGCATGTCTGTGTGTCTTCTAGCTAGAGTGGGTGGACTACATACATAATGACTTCCATTAACCTTCACACTCTTGAAGGATGGTAAAAAGATTAACTGTGCACTGTGCATGACACAACTACTATGAAAAAATGTTCTTAAGATCTCTGCATCAAGTGTGGTGGTGTTATTCTATCGTACAAGTGTATTATTAGCTTTCTAATGTGTCTAAAATATAATGTGTGTTAACTAGGGTTATCTGAAAGAGGTGGCTTTTGACAGCCCTGAAGAAAATGTCCCTTTTGGTTCTATAACAGAAAAACAAAAGAAAAGAAAAAAAATATCTTGAGTATGACCCATTTAAACTCGACTTTTTTTCAGTTGCCTGTGGAGATATAATACATCTATTTTTTTTCATTCAACAACATCAGTCAAAAGATGTGAAAATTGGTAAAAAAAACAAACAAAAACTTATTCCAAAGCACATCCTTTTTCAAATACATACAAAAATATAACAAAGCTTAATGAAGACGTTGTTGAATAGAACATTTGTTTGTTCATTGAATGCCAATGCATCTGCCTTAATTTTCTATTTATTTTGATGAGCTTTTTTGTTGTTTTTTTATTGTTTTTTTTGTCAAACTTAATTGGACTGCCTAATTTTTAGATTTGAACAGAGCGCACTATTCAGTCTAACAAATCAATTACTTGCATTTACCTGACCACATCTACTTTTCTGCATTTCAAGCAAGCTGCTATTAGAAAAACTGCTTAATATAACGTATGTGAACTTCTTTTTTGGGCAGTTATATTAAATAAATCAAACAACAGTTCAACACTGAGCTCTGGTTAAACATTAACAGCATTAGAAACTTAGAATTCTGACTCTGGCTGGGGTTAGGGGTGAGAAAGGCCAGGACCGGAAAGGTTACACAGCCTTCGTTTCAAGAAATGTCAACATAATACAACACAGCACAACCATACCTGCACACTTCCCATGGCAGAGTATGCAGCATAGGAGAACTGCTGCTTTGGCAGGTCATTTGGTCCACGCTGGTCACAGGGGGTCCCGTTTGGCATGAAACACTGGTGGCTAGATCTGTCAGTGATGGTGTTGGGTGTGGAACCAGGCAGACTGAGCAGAACAGTGTGATTGGATAGGTGGACATCAGTTAACCCAAGTCCCACCCACTGCCTGTAAAGGTACCTGGCTCTTGACTCTTCACTGTCATCTGACAAGCTTGAAAAAGACCTAGAAATAGTGGAAAAAGACTTGTCACTTTGGAGATTAAAAGAAAGCAAGATCCCATTACATCCCAGAAATAGGTTTTCTAAGCAGACTCACTTTATACGGTGTTTGCTTAATAATGAATGATGAACAAATACTGCTAACAGCTGTGAAATTATTATGACCGTCATTCCCAAAGTATTGCAAATTGTCAAACCATATAGCATATATATTGATCTGTAAAATTTCTGGTTTCCCGGACTATTGTCTTCATACGACAAAAGCATTCCGGCTGAAGGGTAGCTAATCTGACACATTAGAAAAGATTGTGTGCAAATTGCTGATTTACAACTGTAAGTCTTCAAAGTGGGATCTCCAATAGTGATCTAAATACAGCAGCCACTCTTGAGTTGGTGCAGCACTCCTCAAAGAGATGGCCTACAATGGGAGACTGGCCAAATTTGAATCAGACTGTTGTTGAAATGTTTTCCTCAGACAGAATTATTGTCAGGTTATGGACCAGTAAAAAAATCTATTTTGTCAAAACTGAGTGAGGATTAAACTGGATGCCATTCCAAACACGACAAAAATCGATCAAGTTTTCCGCAATTTCAGTTCCATTTACTTCAGTTTTATTTATACAGCACCAAATCACAACTACAGTTGCCTCAAGGTGCTACGTGGAACATCAAAGTTGTAATGCCATAAAAAAGTAGTTTGATAAACCCCTACAAGTCATAACGAACTGACTGAAATTCTTTGTGCACAAGAACAAAAACTAGGAACCTTTAAATATTCCCTTTTTGCGCTTTTGAACTGGGGAAACTGTATCCGCACACAACATGAAATTACAGTCCTCTATGACATTATGTTTCACGGTTGGAAAGACATTCATGACCATAATATTCACATGAAGGCTTTTTTTTTTTTTTTTTAATAAAGACCGCATGACATTCTTCAAAACTGTTCTTTATACTAAAATAATTGTTCCTATAAAATTTTAAATCCCAACTCCATTTAGCAGTTCAAATTTTGGAGAATTCAACTAAGTGGTCTTCATTATTTTTTAATCAAAAAAAATTATTTTTATCATATGTAATTCTTCTATTTAACTGAGTTTTTTTTTTTTAAAGCCTTTCTTACACCCACACTCCTCACAGGAGCTGTCAGTCTGTCATTTCCGTTTTCCTAATTGCAGGAAAGAGATGTCAATAAAATTTGATCCTTTGGCCTTATTTGAGTCTTCTCTGCAGGTTTGTTTGGTTTCTGATGTTTACTCTCTTTATTGTTCTGTCTCTGAGAGGTCTGGGCTCCAAAGTTCAGCAATAAAGATATTTCCAGATTGAACTGGCTGGTATTTCATCCTCATACTGAAGAAACATTCAGTACTGAACAAAAACTGGTCACGTAAATACAAAACATATATCTACCTACATGTCTTTTTTGGCTTGAGTTACACCAAATAATAAGAATAACATATGGATAGCAATGATAAAGATGGGTCACGGTCTATATCTATTTTGTCTATCTGTAAGTAGGAGGGCAAGATTTATGTGTGCCTGCAGAATGTGCTTGTGTGTTCAGTGTGTGTGATATCTATATCAGTCTCAGCAGCAGATGGCCCAAACACACAATTGTGCCATTCTCTAGTCAGCAGGCCACGTCTCATAGCTCGCCAGGAGCAGCAGCAGGAGGCATTGTGTGTGTTGCTGTGTTAGTTTGTGTTTTCGTGTGTATGTGTGTGCAAGACCTTCATCTATAATCCAAGCTGTTGGAAGGGCTCCCTGTGGTTCGGGACACATGCCCAATTCTAACGATACGTCGCGTCTCAAGTGACTTGAGTGTGTCTGTGTTTGCTTGTATGTGTCAATCTACACAGCTGTGTGTTAAAAAGACTTCTTATTGTTTACCTACCAAACCCAATTTTTCTGAACACATTCATCAGTCTTTAAATTTAAAAGCCGAATTCAGATCCTTTAGTAAAAGTAGCATTTTTAGCTAGCATTATTGAACTTTTTTCAGCTAATCTATATGAGCATGTGAAACAAAGGGTGCTAAATGTCCTACAGGCATGACAGTAAATAAGATGGTTTCTGGTGTTTCACCTGTGTCTACACACAACATAAGCTGTAAGGCCACAAGAAAGCAATTAGCCAATCACATCAGCCTCCAAAGCAATGTAATAACTTTAGCTCCAACATACAGTGGGGCAAAAAAGTATGTAGTCAGCCACCAATTGTGCAAGTTCACCCACATAAAAAGATGAGAGGGGTCTGTAATTCATCACAGCTATACCTCAACTATGAGAGACAAAATGAGAAAATAAATATCCAGAAAATCACATTGTCTGATTTTTAAATAATTTAGTTGCATATTATGGTGGAAATCAAGTATTTGGTCAATAACAAAAGTTAATGTCAATACTTTGTTATGTACTTTTTGCTGCCAATGACAGAGGTCAAACACTTCACAAGTTTTTCACACACTGTTGCTGGTATTTTGGTTTCATCTGACCATATGACATTCTCCCAATCCTCTTCTGGAGGAAACTTCAGATGGGCCTGAATATGTACTGGCTTAAGCAGGGGGACACGTCTGGCACTGCAGGATGTGAGTCCCTGGCGACGTAGTGTGTTACTGATGGTAGCCTTTGTTACTTTGGTCCCAGCTCTCTGCAGGTCATTCACTAGGTCCCACCATGTGGTTCTGGGATTTTTGTTCACCGTTCTTATGACCATGAGGGTGAGATCTTGCGTGGAGCCCCAGAACAAAGGACATTATCAGTGGTCTTGTATATCTTCCAGTTTCTAATATTTGCTCCCGCAGTTGACTTCTTCACACCAAACTGCTTACCTATTGCAGATTCAGTCGTCCCAGCCTGGTGCAGAGCTACAATTTTGTTTCTGGTGTTCTTTGTCAGCTCTTTGGTCTTGGCCATGGTGGCATTTGGAGTGTGACTGAGGTTGTGGACAGGTGTCTTTTATACTGATAATGAGTTCTAACAGGTGCCATTAATACAGGTAACGAGTGGAGGAAAGAGGAGCCTCTTACAGAAGAAGTTACAGGTCTGTGAGAGCCGGAAATCTTGCTTGTTTGTAGGTGACCACGTACTTATTTTCCACCATAATTTACAACTAAATTCTTTAAAAATCAGACAATGTGATTTTCTGGATTTATTTTCAAATTTTGTCTCATATTTGAGGTATACCTGTGATCAAAATTACAGGCCTCTCTCATCTTTTTAAGTGGGGGAACTTGCACATTGGTGGCTGACTAAAAACTTTTTTGTAACATCAAAAATCACTCCAAGTAGTTAGACAAAGGTGGTTGCCAACTAACTTAACCCAGGGTTTCCGAATCATGTACATTCACACAAAAAGGGTAGCACTGGCTCTACATAACAAAACACTAACAAGACTTCTGGCTGCAGAGTAACTGATTTTAAAAAGAAATATTAAACTTTATTAGGTTAGAAAATATAAAGAGATTAAACACAAAGTAAGATATTGAAATACACACAGCTGCTGCAAATGCAGCACTACTGCACGACTGTGTATGATAGGTAAAATATATTAAAAGCACCAAACTAATGTGTTTGCACTTTAAGCCTATTTTATTCTATCAAGGCCATGTGGCAAAAACATTAACTTTGTAAGTTAACAGATTTTTCATTATTAGGTTCCAGCTGTATCATAAAGACATGGGAGAATTTGATGTATTTTGTATTTTAATATATTAGTGATGTTTAGATAGGAGTATGAATTTTCGTTCAGCTGCAGCCCTGAAGGAGTCTGAAATGATACTTCCGACAAAGACTCGGCCTACTTAAAATGAGACAGAAGGTCAGCAAGTACAAATAGGTGCCCTGTTTTAGGATAATATGTGAGTGTATATCGAACAATAAAATTGTCTTAAAATGACTAAAAAAAAAAGAAGCTAAATTTCTTACAGATGTTCATCAAAATCAGTCTTAAGAAGCTTTAAAAAAATCCTAGGGTTTCTTACTATGTGCAGTTGTAACAAAGCAAAACTGTCTTACAGACCCTCATAACACTAAAAACCTAGGTTTAACCCTGAAGACAAACAAGCGAATATATAATGTGTCATTCCCAAAGGACACTGGTCACTTGGTACAGTGGGTCCCATTGCCATTTTGTGATATAATTTATTAAAACTTTAATGGAGCCATGTTTAAGACTCCAGTAAAACTGTCATTTCAGAAGGTTACTACCCCATCAATATCATGTGAAGATATGTCCTGTTTAAGCCAGATGGCTCTTCTTCTTCTTCTTGACATTTCCTTCCAACTAATAGGATTGAGCATGGATATCGCGTACATTATCTGTATTTATTTTGTGGCAAATAATTCTAAAAGGCTGTACAGAAACTTCAAAAAACAAGAAAATCTGTGTTATTTCCATGCTGTGTAACCTTTCCTATGCCTGCAGAGATACTGTGATTGTTTTGAAGTGTTAATATGGCTGCATTTGAGGGCTGGCAAATATCTTTATCTGATGAGTGGATTGAATCCGTTCCTCTGAAGCCGCTCTACCCCACAGAGATTGATGAAAAACTGTTTATTCAAACTTCAGCGAGCTGCAATTGTTTCATGAAAGGCTTTTTTTTTTTTTTTTTTTTTTAATTTTTATATATATATTTTTTATATTTATTTT